>ML790545.1:160612-176755 GCA_009831015.1 Picea engelmannii
ATTCAGATCTGGCATCTTTTACCTTACTTGACCTGGGCGACTGATTGTCTTCCTTTGTTTCTGCAGGATTGTTATTGTCATTGGTTGTACTTTTGACAAACTTGATGGGTTCTTCATTTCTTGACTTACCACTGCTTGATCCCTCTTCATACCCCAAGCCAGTTTTCAGATTTGGATTCCTTTGCTGATTAAGAATGGTGGCCAATCCTTCTGAGGCTTTGATACTTGATAGATTCTGATTATACAAGGCTTGAAACTTCTCCATTTCTTTCCTCATTTTCACTACTTCTTGTTCTAATGCTTCACATCTTGCCTTCTTTTCTGATAGCTGCTGTTTCAGAATCTCTTCGATTTTCTTTGCCTATTCCAATTCTACTTTTAGTAGGACAAGGTCTTCATCAGGTTCTTTACTGTCTTTCTCGAACTGTATCAATAATTGTCTTTTCTTTCTGTTCTTGATTCTTAGTTTGTCAATCTCTTCCAGTGCACTGATCAATTCTCCTTCCATGTCAACCACAACTTCTTCTTCATCACTCCTTATGCTTTTATTATCATAATCCTCTTTGGCCATAAGTATGAATTCATTTAGTTTATCTTCAATAGAGGATTCATTTTCTTCATCATCTGAAGGATCATCATCATTGTTTACGCACAGACTTTTCTTCTTAAATTTTTTCTCTTTAAAGAAATTTCTGTGTCTGTACTTCTCCTCATCATTAGATGTTTGATCCTTTCCTTTGTGGGGACATTTATTTTCAAAATGACCTATCCTACCATAGTTGAAACATTTGAAAGGCAATTTACCTTTGTATTTTCTTGATCCCTTCTTCAGTCTCTTCAAAAATTTTTCTTCAATTTCATCAGGCTCAGAATCCTCATTCTTGTCTTCTTTAAATGATGCTTCTCTGGAGGTAGGTTTATCTTTAACTATTCTCATTTCATATGCAATCAATGTTCCTAGCAGTTGATCAAACCCCAAGGTTTTTATATCATTAAGTTCTTATATAGTAGAGACCTTCGGGTTGAACCTATCTGGGAGAGATCTCAAGATTTTCTGAACTAAAGAAGGTTCATCAATTGTTTCACCAAGTGCCTTCATTGCATTTACCATTTATTCTACTCTTAGAAATTATTTTCCAACATTTTCATCTTGCTTCATCTTCAGCTGTTCAAACTGTATTCTGTAGGTTTGAAGCTTTGCATTCTTTACTTTCTCATTACCCTCATAGTTGCTAATGAGTTTGTCCCACATTTCTTTGGCAGTTCCTAGGTGCATAACTTTTATGAATTCTGCTTCTACAAGCCCACTCAAGATAGCATTCATAGCCTTAGCATTGAAGCTAAATTCTAGTTTGTCATCCTTATTAGCTAGCACAACTGGCTTTACATAACCAATATCTACCACATCCCAGACATATGCACCTAACGACATTATGTAGGTTCTCATTCTAACTTTCCAGAAGACAAAGTTTGTTCCATTGAACAGAGGGGCCTTATTGGTTGAATTTCCTTCATGGCTTGACATGTTTAAGCTCTAGGGTCTACCATTAGATAAAAGGGGTTGGCTTTGATACCAATTGTTGGACAACTGAGAGGGGGGTTGAATCAGTTGTCACCGTGCTTAAACAATTATGCTTCTTTTAAAATATTTACAAGGCACTCAATGATGATCACAATAATGCAGGGAAATGAACAATGGCACATTCAACATCAGTCACATATATAAGAAACAAAGAGACAAAAATTTCCCAAGGAAACCCATACAGGGTAAAAACCTCCTCTTCTTTATATGATAAGTATTCTTTACATTCTTTACATTATCATACATTTGAGCTCCATCGCATTGTGAGGCTACAACCTCTGTTTTTCAAGATGCAACTTGCTGAGAGCACCAACTCTTTGTTTTTCTCTAGCACCCACAAGAAGGAAGCACCAACTCCCTGGTTTCTCTAGATCCAACTAGAAGGAAGCACCAACTCCTTGGTTTCTCTAGCACCAACTAGAAGGAAGCACCAACTCCCTGTGTTCAAGCCCCCACTTGAACCTATGAGGACACCAATCCTCCCTAGCACCTCCCAACCACCCTGGATTATGAATATGAAATATCGAAACCTATTACAGTGATATAGTGTTCAATAACAACTTACCAGTCTCATCACTATTCTGCAAGATTTTTGCTACTCAGACTTCTTCACTGTCTTCCAGCATGCATCCGCTCCCATTCTGTTCTTCTTCTTTTTATGCTCTGTGCACCATGTCCATTCATTGCATAGTTATTCTTCTGTTCTTTTTAGCTGTTGCACTCTGATCCTTCTTCATGCATGAATCACCTTCAACAACAACATCCATAACAACTCCAGCAACAACACCAACCACATCTCTTCTCTGTACTGTGTATTTATATATTTTGTGCACCTTGTGCATGCAATGCGTGAAATACCTCTACATACTCATACCACGCTGATATCCTCCACAACTCGAGTGCTCTGTCTAATCATCATCATGACTCTTCAGCTTCTCTGGCCATTTTTCCACTCGTTCAACATCACTGTATGTTATGTTGAGATTCCTCAGCCTCTCTGGCAATTGAGACTCTTCGTCTTCTCTGTGACAGACGAGCTCACCTTCTCTGTTCCAGTTACAGGATACAATGCTCATCCAGCTGTCAATCGCCTCCACGAGCATCTTCATCCCTCTTGAAGATTCCCAGAGACTCTTCATCTCCTCTGTCAATCACCCCGAAGTGTCTTTGAGTCCTCTGGCAGAAACCATCAGTGGTTTTTGGTAGTTACACTGTGACGTGCAACAGTAGCCCTCCGATCTCCTTCAGTTTCATCTACACCGTTGGATTAGCTCTGAAGGATATTGTCGTGATTTATGTGTTTCACACTTTCACAATTTGGAGATTCTGCGATGAGGCATCTTGACTCTTCATGTCCTTCCTCCATGTGAAAACAAGCGGTGACCACTGTCTGTGCTAAAAGGCACTATGAACTCATGATATTCATCGACCCTAATCGACGGTCCATGATCTCAATGAATCAACGGTCCAGATATTTTCATAATCTCGCATCTCGCTGTTCCCTAGATGGAGGCTCTCGTCACTCCAAGTCACGATAAGTGAAACTTCGAGATGGAGCTCAAATCGACGGTCCACGTTCTAGGTGATTTGACAGTCCTGATCTTTTCGCGATATCACATCTCATTGTTCCTTAGATGGAGGCTCTCGTCACTCCAATTCGTGATAGGCGAAGTTCCGAAATGGAGTCGGATCAACGATCCAGATCACACCTTGATTTGATGGCTACGGTTAACTCGTGATTTCGCATATCGCTGTTCCTAAGATGGAGGTTCTCGTCACTCCAAGTCGTGATAGGCGAAGCTCTGAGATGGAGCTCAGATCAATGGTCTTCATTCTTGGTGATCTGACAGTCCTGATCTTTTCGTGATCTCGCATCTCGCTGATCCTTAGATGGATATTCTCATCACTCCAAGTCGTGATAGGCGAGACTCCGAAATGGAGTCTTTATGGTGCTCTGATCTTTCGCCACGTGTCCTCTTGATCAATGGTCCACGACTGTCCCCAATGGATGGTCAGGATTCCTTCACAGCTTTGGAGAGTTGGATGACTCTTGGACTTATCCACCTTGTAGCTTCACCTTATCTAATGGCTATTGAGCCTTTGTAGATACCCCAGATCCTACGGCCCAGATCTTCTCGCGATTTTGCCACTTTGCGATTTTACTGCTTCGCGATTTTGTCCACCTTCGCGATTTCGCTGTTCTTACCATCGCTTTTCTTTGCCATCGCTGATCTTTTCCATCACTGTTCTTGCCATAAATGACAAGATTAATCCCAACTGTAAACCTTCCAACATAAAGAAGACTCTAGGGGGCTACGACTCATGCATAATACTGGTTCAGGTAGAGCCCACCACTAGGCTCAGACCAAGATTCTCTTTGATAGTCAACCTGGAAAGTGTCCCAAAAGGGAAGAAAGCACAAACCATGGTGCAATTCCTCCCATGGTATAGAAATCGTAGTCATGGCTTCAAGGATATCCTCATCTAAAGGAAATTCAAAATCCAAGAAATCAAGAAAACGAGGGTCGACAGTCCCAAAGGGTGAAGTAAATTGACCATATTCCATATGATGATGGAGGGTTTGGCCATGACTGGTAGAGTCTATCAAATAAGAATCACAAGCATGAGGGATTGAGGATATACAGACAATGAGATCAAACTCAGAAGGAGACTCAAGATCACTTGGACCTAGAGGGGGAAGCAAGGGCTCCCATTCCCCCATTGGATAAACCAATGGATCAATTGCTAAGACCAAGTCTCGATAAGGCAAACATGATTTCACAGGTTCTTTCTTAGAAGCAATTGAACACCGAGGATAATACACCAGATAATTAACCTGTGGCGGGGTAGAGTCTACACGAACACTGGGAACATATAAAGGGGTAGCCTAAACTAACGCCAAATTAGGATGGTGATTATCAGATGCTATCTGGTCGATAGTGAAAATGCTTCCATTATGAGGGAAATGCATCACCTGGAAGAGCGTAGACACCACAAAATTCATATCATATACATAATCACGCCCGAGAAGCATATTAAAATCTAACGGGCCTTGCACCACTATAACATCAACAAGGAAAATCCTCCCACCTAACAACATAGGAAACTGAGGAAGAACCCCTAAATATTCACTAGGATGTCTGTAAAAATCCAACATCTCATGTGAAGCAGACACAATATTGGGAGTTCCCAAGACTTTCCAAACCGAGGAGGGTAAAATACTTGCAGAGTCTCCTTCACCCATAATACATCGATAAATGTTTGTTGAATTAACTTCAAACCTTATTTGAAAAGGTGCATAAGAAGGAAGATGAGGCTCAACAAGATCATTCCAATCAAAGGAAACCATCCTAGGGCTTGGAGGGGGTGTTCTCGAAGTGATCATAATTCCACCTTTTTCTGAAAGTATTGAACTGGAAATGCTAAAAACATAGTCAGTAGACACATCACTCTCCAAGAGAAGAGTGGGATCACTGAAGATTGCAATGACATGACCACTTTGGTAGACTCAACACCCTCCAAGAGAATACTAGGATCAGCTGAAGACTGCATCGACGTGACCACTTTGGTAGACTCGACACTCTCCAAGAGAAGATTTGGATCAACCGAAGACTACATCGACGTGACCACTTTCTCAACTAATGGCTGAATAAACTATGAGGAAGCCTCAGAAGACTCTGAATCAAAAGAGATTGCAGACAGGGACCACAATCTTTGTACCTCTGGAATGCCAGGGAAAAAATGAGTAAGGTGATATCCCTTGCAAAGATTATAATGGAACTTAGGCTTATGCCCTATCTGTCTAGGTTTCTCAACAAAATCAATGCCCCTAGCATGAATAGCAGTGGTTGGTTGAACTTCTCCAACATGACTTGTAGAGGTTGGTCATGGGTTGATAAAATGACTCACAATGGCTACAAACCTATTGCTAGTATGACTAGCAGTGACTGGACTTTTTCTCCCAACATGAATTGCAAAGGCTGGGTGCTTTCCCCCAACATGACTTGCAGAGGTTGATGACCTATCTCCAACATGACTCATAGAGGTTGGTGATATATCACTCATATGACTCACATTGATGAGGCGTATTCCCCCAACATGAATTGCAGAGGCTGGGTGCTGGTCGTCAATGTGACTTGCAGAGGTTGTCGACCTATCTCCAACATGACTCGTAGAGGTTGGTGATTTCTTCTTCCTATTCTTCCTCTTTCTATTTCGTTTAGACTTTTGGTTACTAGTAAATGTACCTTCACCAGAGGCGGGAGAAGGAGGAGGATAAGACTTTGTTGAAGAAAGAACATCAACATGGTGCCCATGAAATAAAGTGCTTAACTGAGAAGTGTCAAGAGCATTTGGGACATTTGGAATGGTACCCAACCAAACCGGTAATCCCACATTCAACCAAGAAATGTACAAAGTGGCCATCAAAGGGACACCAACGCTTCCGAGAAAAGGAAAAGCACAAGAATCCTCTTGCGAAGGGGTTCCTTGGTTGGTATCATTAGTAACTTTATCCATGAAGATATTATGCACATGTTCTCCCCTTGTGGGATCATTCAAGTCCGTAAAGGTATCACACACTGACTCTAGCGAACCAATGTTATCAAAACAATGCCTATAAAGAGGTGGCTCCACATTTCTAAGTGGAAGAACAAAAATTCCTCACGACCAATAAAGTAGGCAGTCTACCACCCTAGGTTAGAGACCCAAAGAAATGACTGACTAACTCACTATGGAAAACTAAGGAGCATAGAGCACACACTAAAATTTCCTAAAGGAAAATCAAGCAAATGACTAACTAGTAGGAAGAACAGTTACGCCAGCTGACACTAGAGCAACTTAACGGTGCAAGTGAAACTCGAACACGAAAGCACCCTCCGAGTATACTCTTCAAATCGTGGCTCGACGTCTACCCTAGGTACCGTGGTATACCCCCACAGTCACCTATGTAAGTCCCTAGAATAAAGGCAACTGAGTTTTCAGCTCGCGAACAATCACCAGGCGGGTACAGTTGATAGTCGGGTGGATCGCAATGAGCAGGGTAACCAGCCCGAAACCTATCGAGGGTATCAAAAGCAAGTGGAATGGAATAAAACTGAGGGTATCGAATGGATTCGAGGTCCACGAAGCTCCGTAGGAAAATGAAACCAATAATATCCCATGACAAGTCCTCAATATGTGTTCCCCACTACGCTTGGTACAACTTTGGAGGGGTTATCTCCACTACCTTTCCACACGCGACCTTGTGTTTAGCTCCTGTGTTAGAGGGGGGTCTCGGATACCTTTCACATTTACTGGACTTTTTACACTCCCTAGCACTGACTCCAATGTTTTTTTTATAATCCTTGAAGAGTTTCCTCTCCAACCTAAATCAAGGCTCTAACCTAGACTAGTTGATTGACCCTGCAAACATAAAGTCTAGTTGATTTTAAATCAGTATTCTTTAAGGCTTGATTTACTCAAAAAGGGGTGCAGTAGTGCAACTGATGTTGTTAAGACTCTTCTGAAAAATGAAACTGATAAGAACACTAGCAAAGAAGGATTATCTTTCTTATTTTTCTTTTGAAATGCTTTTAAGATGAGAAGAAAACACAACACTATGCTAATTTCTTTTTCTTTTTCAAATAACAATGCAAAGAAAATGCCAAGAAAGAAAAAGACCTAACAAGCTAAGTTTTTATTTTATTTTTTTATTTTCTTCCAATCAAAGCAGAAGTAAAAAAATATTCTAAAAGAAATTGATGAATACACGATTGATTTTTTTTTCAAAATGCAATTCATTTTTCTTAAAATTTCAAGCTAAAAATAAGTTAAAAAAGCTAGGAAACATAAGAAATATTTAAAAAGATAAACAAACTAACATCAAACCCAGGCTTCAACTGTAAAAATAGAGACATTGTACTTAATCAGGAAACCCTGATAAGTCAAACTTCAATCAGGGAAGAGGTTGACTGTCTCTTCTTAAAGAAAAATTTCTTGACACAAGCACGCCATTGACACTTCAGCAGCCTGCGTATGTACGTGAGATTTCTAAAAGCAGGGCGTGTATGTACACATACAAAACCACTATAGGCTGTGTACACCTCTGTAACTTCTCAAAAAAAAAAAAAACCAGGCAAACTGGCAGGGCAGGGAGAACTAGGATGGCACCAACATGTGACTAGAATCCCTTAAAGACTCTGAAACTTACAGAAAACTCAAAAAGGTAGTAAAACCAATTAAAACACCTAAAAATCCCCTAAAACCCTAGAGGCTTCCCTAGTATGGTCACCAATTCTACTATAGTGGGAAACCCCCCCTATGGACTACACTAGGTTTTGACATATAGGCAGAGCTAACCGTCTAAAGTCTCCTACTTTTAACAACTACCCCAAATACACCCCACATTCATGCATAAAACAAAAGGTAAAAAGATCCGGTAACTCTACCTTAATCTCCATGTCTGGTGTCAATCCTTTTGCGTTCAATTTTTCCTCGACTACAAGTCTCTTCCCAAGGATGACCTGCATTCATAAGAAGAAAAAAAAAAGAACTATGAACATGCATCTTATATATGAATTAGTGGGTTAGATGTCATAATCAAATACAAATCAAACATAAAGATTGAACACATCATATTCGGGAAAAACAAATATTCCTTTTTATTAATCTCACAAAGTTACTTACAATGAGATCGACGATTTTCCTCAAACTTGGTCCAGGATCCTCTTCACCAAGCTCCAACTATGCTTCCATATATATTTCTCCTCTTTGGCTCTCTCTAGGGAATGGATTAGGCTTGCAATGGAGGAAAAAGCAAATAATAGGGAATTTTGGCCCAAAACTCACAATGTGGCTGCAAATTCTTGGGGCAAGGGGCGAAGGTGAAATAGGCAGAATTTCACTGTTCTTATGCTTCTCTTTGGAATGATACCCCAAAAACTCCTTTTATATGAAAAAATGATGGTTATTTGGTTGGGTGCTGGGCTATAGGCGGTGGGACAGTTGGGAAACTACCCAATAGCCCGTAATCTGAACGAATTCCTTGCAACTTTTTAATTTTTACAAATTTTGCAAGTATACACGGGAAGTAGTGGTGCAATTAGAAAATGTACGTGAGTTGTAGTGGTGCAGAAAGCATGTGTACGTGGGAAGTAATGATGCAGGGCACGTACATCTTCAAAAATATGGTTTTTAAGAAGAGCTGCTTAGTGATGGATTTGAAAAAATAGTAAGTGAGATGGCCTAATGCTAGGTATGCATGTATGGTGAAATTTAGGGTTATAAAAATAACCCACATTGTTTCAATGAGGTGATAGCAACAGGGTCCTCATCAACCAAGATATCGATCTCCTCATGCTCCCTCTCTCTGGTGGACATACATCTTGTTACATGACAAGTTCAAGGAGGAGTTAACTCTTGCACGTTTCATTTTTTCTATGCTTTTGAGGGTGTATGCGAGATGTCTTGGACACAACCATGTATGCATGCGGAAATATTGTTTTCTGACCATTGGCATACGCAGGTTGACCTTAGACAACCCACGTACATGTAGGGATGACATTTTTTAGAAGGGCGTGCCCCCCCCAAAACTAAAAGAAATGCATAATTGAAGTATGGAAATGAAAGAGGGATGAGTTTATACTTACTTGGTCCAAATGAAAGTTCATTTCGTTCTCTCAAGCTCCTAGAATCAACTCTTTTAGCAAATAGGTCTTTTTCACTTTTTCATTAATTCTCAATTTGCAATGGTGAAAATGAGTTGTTAGCTTCTATTTATAGATATTTTTGGCCCTTTTTGCCACTTTTTTGAACCCTTTTGTCATTTTTTCTGGCTTGAAAATCATTTAGTGTGGTTCTTGAGTTTCTTATTGGATGTCACGGTGCACTTTGATTTTAGGTTTGGTAACTTTTTGGGAGATGGGTCACTTTTAAAAGGTCCTTTGGTAAAAGTCATTTTTTCCAACTTTTTGCATATAAGTTAGGATTCCACCTCCACTTTCTGCATCTCGTTGTCTTTTCCTCTTTGCCATAGGATCGATCCCACCAAAATATGACACGAAACTGTCATTGTTTCTTTATAAGTGTCGTAATTTAGTGGTAGATCCTACCTCTACATGGATTCCCTAGTTAGATCCTTATTGCATTTTGGCATCCATGGCAACGTTAATGACTTTAGGCTCGGGAGTCCTTGTTAGTGCTGTCCTGATTACGAGATCGAGCCTCATACGTCTGATGTGTCATCACTCTTGGACTCACCCTCGGGACTCCCAAAAATGAGCATACTTTGTTGACTTTCAATCTCGCTTTGAAATCCGAAAGCAACATCCGATGAGACTATATTTATGCTTTTCAATCTTGTCAGTATTAACTGAGAAAAGTAACCTCTTGGAGTCTTATCTAAGCCCTTTTTAGACTCTCTAAACATGAAAATATTTCCAAGTGATCTTGTTGTCCTTCACGCTTGCCAAACTAAAACTTGAAGGCACGTTTGGCCGATGGTAGTTTACCCCTTTTTCAGTCCGGATGATCAATTTTATGAACAAAGTTATACTCTAGGAACTTCGGTTCGCTAGAAGAGTATTCTCAGGTATAAGTTTAACCCTTTTTCAGGAATGAGGGACTAAATTTATGAAAAGGGAACCCCCACAGAGTCCATAGTTAATCTCTTTTCAGACTCCCTAAAATTGAAAAGATCATCGAGTGACCTTGTTCCTTCACACTTGTTAAATTGGTACAGATGAACATCTACTGGAATGATTTTATTAAGGAGGAAAAAGGTACACCTCGGGAGATTCGTCTCACCAGGAGAGTTCTCCTAAATAAATTTTATACTTTTTTGGACTAAGGAGACTAAATCTAGAAAAAGGTTGTGAGTCCATAGTTAAGCTCTTTTCAAGCTCCTTAAAATTGAAAAGATTGTTGAGTTATCTTGTCTGTGTCATTAAAAAGATTCTGAATAGACGTATTTTCGGTGCAAGTTTACCCCTTTTTCGAACCGACTAGACTATCTCCGAAAAAGGTACCCCAACAGAGTCTTATTTTACGTTTTCTTGGACTCTCTAAAGGTGAAAAAACTACTGAGCTTACCTTCTCTGGGCTTGTGAAAAATACATTGAAGGTGGTTTCATCGTTTCTTTCTAATCACATTTGCATCTCTGTGTCTTTGGCCTAATGTTGGCTCCATGTTTCTATCAACTGAACCTTTAAAGCATGCCTTATATGCAAGCCTTGTAGCACTTTACCTCTGCAACTCGACACCTTGACCCATGGAGGAATTTTACCCAAGTGTCCTTTTACTGCACATGTCTCCTTGCTCTAAGAATTAGTGTGTTCCTTGTGCTTGGAACTAGTATGCTTGTGACACTCATTCCTCCTTTTTAATGTAGCATTCTTTTATTCTTTTTCAAGCTCTTTAAAATATTGAAAAAGACAAAAAAATAAAAAAATACCCCAAAAAGAGGACGGGAAATATATATTCTTTTTTGGCAGCACAATGAATCACCCTTGGAAAAAGCATATCCTTCCATTTTTTCGTCAATCTTTGGGATCTAATGTGACCTTAGGAAGTTTTTCTCACTACATAGAGTTGTGTCCTCTGTGTCCTCCTTCGTTTGGTTATTCTTCCAGACACATGGATAGTTTGCGTTGCCCCTTGCATTGTGAACTTATGTCAATGTCATTCTACCTGAGTGTGATCATCTATCATGCTATTGTTTAAGGGAAGTTTCACCCAACCTGAGTCGGCCTTTCTACAATTTGTCTCTTGACCTCATGCCTGACCATCCCAAAAGTCCAATCAAGTCGTTGTTCGAAATCAATGAAGTTCTCTACCTGATCATCGAGATCCTCTTGTCTTTTCCTGAAGAGCCCCAGGTAGTGAAGTCGTACACTCACATTACACTCCTACCCAATTTTTGAAGATCTTGAAGTCATTGCTCGAGCTCTGAAGGCCTCATCGCCATCCATCAGACATCATTGGCTTCTTGAAGATGGATACTATACTTGTATATCTTTGATTTTGAGATGTATATCCGTTGTGTATTTCTCACAACTACACTTTATATAGTTATATGACATGGATCTGTAGTGTATTTGATTGGAATCCATGATTTATTTCATCCCGAGCATGGGTATGCCTACCTCAGAGAGACAATTGTTATTTTTGCAGATGGCACCTCCTGAAATTTGGTCCCAGCCTCACTTGCTTCATACATTGGTGAAGTTTTGTAATGTATTTCGGCCATTAGATACTCTTCTGACCTCACACATTAGGGGGCATCTGTTATAACCCTAAATTTCTCTACACATGCATACCTAGCATCAGGCCCTCTTATTTGCTATTTTTTCCAAGCCATCACTGAGTTTCTCTTCTTAAAAACACTATTTTTGAAGATGTGCATGACCAACACCATTATTTCCCACATATGTATGCTTTCTGCACCACTATAGCCCACGTACGTATGCTATTTGCACCACTACAGCTTGTGTATACTCACAAAATTTTTAAAAATGAAAAAGTTGCAAGGAATTCGTTTAGATTACGAGCTATTGGATAGTTTTCCAGCTGATCCACCACCTATAGCCCGTCACCCAAACGAATAACCATATTTTTTTCATATAAAGGAGGTGTTGGGGTCTCATTCCAAATCTAAGCATATGAACAATGAAACTCTACCCATTTCACATCCCTTCCTTTCCCCAAGCATTTGCAGTCTTGTTGTGAGAATTTCATTAGAATTCCCCACTTTTCCCTTTTCCCTCCATCATAAGCCCATTCCATTTCCCAAGAATAAGGTTGAGAGGAAAAAGATATGCGGAGGTGCACTTGGAGCTTGGTGAAGAGGAGCCTGGACCAAGTTCGTGGAGCAGTCGCCGACCTTGTTTTATGTAATCATTGTGATATCAATAAAAGAAATAGTTTTCCTATCCCGAAATATGATGTGTCAATTGTTTGTATTTGATTTATGTTTTATTCTAACATCTAACCCATGATTTATATATGAGATGCATGTTTGTAGTTTCTTGTTTATCTATTTGTGAATGTAGGCCAGCCTTGGAAGGAGGTTTGCAGTCAATAGAGCTATCAAGCACAAGAGGATCGACATCAGACGCAGAGTAAAGGGTATAGTTACCTGATCGTTCTCACTTTGTCTTTCATGTATGAGTCTAGGGTATGTTTGGGGTAGTTAGAAAAGTAGGAGACTTTTAGACGGTTGTGATCTGCCTACATTCTTAACCCTAGTGTAGTCCATAGAGGGGGTTTTCCCCGCTAGCACTATATGCTTTTCTCAACTATGGAACAAGTACGATGCTAAAATAATGGAACCCCCTCTCTTCCTACTGGCCTAGTATTTAACATATATAGATAACCATGTAGGGTTAGATAGCCATGTAGGGTTAGGGTTATTGCATGTCTCAATCCTCTATTAGTGTTAGGTTTTGGACCTTTTAGAATATTCTTTAAATTCAACACATGATTAACTCATGTGTGAGTAATGGGAGTTGACTTGGAATCTACTTAGTACCACAGTGGTCAACAAGGTAGGTAAACTTGTGGGAGGCATAACACATATGAACTCTAATTGAGGCTATTTTCACATAGTTGCAAATCTCTTGATGTGTTTTAATTAAGGAGTTGGGAGATACGCACTCAAAATTTTGACCCCAAAAAGCGTCGTTTGATGCCTCAAAATGGTTCTAGAAGGTCTTAGACCCCAAATTTCCAAACTAGGACCTACCACTAAAATGGGCCCTACAAGCCAATTCCTCTAAATTTTCCACCCAGAAAGTACCAAGATAGATGAAAAATTATATAATGATCCATTCTGGATCAATATCACTAGACTTTGTGATAAGTGTATAACACTTACCTTCAAACTTACATTTAGTTTTGATAATGCTTTTATTAAGCCACTTTTCCTCATAAATTGAATTAAACTTGTTGTTTTGGTGTCAATTTTTCTTTCCATGTCATCATATTTTCTCCTCATTTTTTTGTAAATGTTGCATCTATATTTCCTTTCCCCCACTCTACTATCACCTTCTATATTTGAACATTCAAAATAATTATGTCCTTATTCCTTACAAGTGTAACAACAAAATTGTTGTCATTTGTGATCTATAACTCATCCTTAACAACCATCGCTACTTAAATTTTGTATGATCCTCCCTTTATTCATTTCCCGTATGCCTATTCTTATGAATATTATAACTTCTAATGAACATTTCCTTCTCCACCTCAATGACTTCCTTGTCTTCTTCTTAAATTCTTCTGGATCTCCTTTCTCACCATATTTTCCTCTACCGTCAAAGATCACTTATAGGTATCTTCTACCAAATGAATTTTATGAAGACTCATTTTATTTGGAATAATAAAATTCAAACAATTAACATACCTAAATCCCATTTGATATTCTTGTTTTTCATGTCTAGTCCCAAAGACAATCTTATAAAACTCTTAATTGTACTCCTATACATTGTGGTCCTTGTACTTTATTTTTTGCATTTATCTAAATAGACTAATAGCCTACTTGAGAGTAACTATTACTCCAAAATGAGAACTCCAAGCCCAAAACCACTTAACTTTGGTGAAATATCCTTAAAATTTGTGCCCAATTCGAAAAAATATCATTAACAATATAACATTTTTTAAGAACCAAATATATCATATTTTTAAAAAATGGTTCTACGAATATCAAAGCTTTTTTTCTCATGGCCAAAATTTCTCAAATTTTTTGAAAACTTGTTTTACTAATATCACCATTTTTTTCCATGGTTAAAATTTATAATATTTTTGAAAAATGGTAAACTCTATAACATGGTTTGGAAAAGTTGATTCATGTGTCTTTAATGGATAACATTTAAAATGGAAAAAAAAATGACGTTGGATGTCTCTTGTAGAAAATAAAGAAAACAAAATAAACCATTTTCTAATTACTTTAACAAGTCCTTAATGTAAACATGAAATGGAAAAAATATATAGTTTGATAATAATAAAATAAATTGGCATATATTCATATTAATCCTTTTAAGTCTTTAATGTAAACATGAAATGGAAAAAATATATAGTTTGATAATAATAAAATAAATTGGCATATATTCATATTAATCCTTTTAAGTATTGAGAGGTATCCGAAGTGGTTTATTTTGTATTTTTATCTTTTTCAATGCTTAATACATATAGTGTTGATAGGGATCTTTAAATTAAAAAGTAAGGATTCAATTTAACACACTTCATAAAAATCATAAAGCATGAAACATATTACATACAATAATTATGAATTTTTTTCCAAATAAAACTTCTCAGAATCCCCCTATTCTTCGAGATATCTAGATGGTAGGTGGATCAACCAAAAGCTACAATAAAAATTGAAAACCCTAAGGGATTTGACATGGTCTCCCCTATAAGCAATATGATTTGGGAAAATGGTTCAACTTATTGAAATAACCCATAAGACTCAACAATTATGAATTTGTTATCATATTTTAAAATAAAAATCATTATCAAAATTAACCTAAAAAACATTAATTTCATGTCATTAAAAAATTGCAAATAGCTAACTCCTAATGAATATAAAAAGACAAATTGATAAATACATAAATGCTAATTATGTTATAAATTATCCCTATAAGATGATAAATACATAAATGATAAATATTTTTTTGACTTATTCATGTATAAAAATTATGAATAAAATTTTTAAAACCTAAAAGAAAACATGATCTTTAATATCCATTTAATGGTTGACATTAGGGGATCAAATTTTAAGAGCAAAGTCATATTTCAATTTGAATGTTTATTTTATATTTAACACTTCTATGTTGACAAGTTAAAATAAAGTATGTTTTTCATTGAAAAAAAAAAAAGATGGGTAAATTATTTTATTTTATTTTTTTTAAGTAAAGAGGGCGAAACCTGTTATATTAAACCTTCAGAAAAAGAAATACACTTGACATATAGGTGCCAGCTATTCTGCCTATACAGGAAACCAGGACAGCTGGCCTGTCCACAACATCATGCAAAATCAAACACCATGTTTCGCCACCTTGCCCGAAGGAAACCAGGGTGCATATCCATCTTCATTAGCAGTTTAGTAAAGTCTGTTCTGATGCTAATTAAGATAGTAACTAAAGAGCTACAACTCTGATAAATAGCAAAAGAAAAGGAGTTGGAGACCATAGGAAATAGTAGAACCTATTCGTTGGAGTCCTCACAGCCTTCCTTCGCCTTGCCGCCATTGACAGGGATGACATAGGGCTGAGCATAGGTGGGGAATTGGCACCGAGGTGTGGCCCTGGAGTAGGCTGCGTAAAGCATGTCCAAGCGTTGGCTAACACAGACAACTCTAAAAATTTGATCATCCACTAGGCTGCATACCTCAAAGATCAGGTTCAGGTGCTCTAGATGTAGGAATGGTGGCGATGGCGGTGACTTTGTTTCAGACTCCGTTTTCGGGTGGCCCTGCATCTTCCTCTGCGGCTGCGAGTCGACTGTGCATTCCGGTAGCTCCTCCTCAACTGGGCAAGTGTCAAACTCTGCATTCGGAGCGTTGCTGGGGCCGCGAGTCTCTTTCAAATCG
>ML790545.1:188254-215356 GCA_009831015.1 Picea engelmannii
TTCTTTAATTTACACACATAGTTTGTGTTCTCTGACAACTGAAATCCTTTTGGTTGTTCAATGTAGACTTCTTCTTGAAGTTCCCCATTCATAAAAGATGATTTTACGTCCATTTGATATACTTTAACATTTTTGGAGCATGCATAAGATAAAATAAAATGGATTGCTTCCATTCTCGCAACTGGGGCAAATGTCTCTTCAAAGTTGATTCCTTCAATCTGTGCATATCCTTTACATACCAATCTAGATTTTTTCCTTGTAACATGTCCATCTTCATGCAATTTATTCCTAAAAACCCATTTTGTGTCGATAACATTCTTATTCTTTGGACTTGGAACCAATTCCCAAGTGTCATTTTTCTTTATTTGATTCAATTCTTCATCCATGGACTTATTCCAAAATTCATCCTTGTTGGCTTCTTCAAAACATTTTGGTTCAATTGTAGATAAGAGTGCTAGGTGTGTTTGTTCTGGTGAACGGATTTTTCTTCTACTCACAACTCCTGCATCTTTGTTTCCAATAATCTGATCTGAAGGATGATTCTTCTGTACTCGTTTGCTAGGTGTCTTTGGAGATACTTGTTGAACTTGATATTCTACTTCTGTCAAATTATCTTCATCTTCATCTTCCTCTTCTACTTCTTTTTCATCTTCTTCTTCGAAAAGTTGTTCCATTGATTTGTTTTCTTCTTCCTTTGATTCTGATCTGCCCGTTTCATCAATTGTTATGTTGATTCTTTCCACAACTTTGTTTAATCTTTAGATTGTAACACTTGTATTCTTTCCTTGTACTTGAGTAACCAACAAGTATTCCTTTGTCCACACGAGAGTCAAAATTTCCCATTCTTCCATCTTCTCTTTTGATGTAGCATTTGCTTCCAAAAAATCTGAAGTGATTCACATTTGTTGGTCTTCCTTTCCATAGCTCGTAGGGATTTTTATCAATGTTTTTTCTAAGCATTACTCTATTTTGAATGTGAACTGTTGTATGCACTACCCATGTCCAAAAAATATCTGTCAACTTTGAATCCATTATCATTGTTCAAGCCATTTCTTGTACTGCCCTGTTCTTTCTTTCAACAACTCCATTCTGTTGAGGTGTCCTAGCGACAAAGAATTGCCTTTTTATTCCATGATTTTTGCAGTAGTCCATAAATTCCTTTGAGGTGAATTCTCCTCCATTATCCAATTTTAAGCATTTGATTCTTGAATCCATATCAATTTCAACCATTTCCTTGTAGATCTTGAAGTTTTCAAAAGCTTCTGACTTGTTCTTAAGAAATCCAACTGCAGTCATTCTTGTATAATCATCAACTAATAACATAAAGTATCTCTCACCTTTTAAGCCTTTTGTTGTAGTTGGTCCAACTAGATCAGTATGCACAATTTCCAGTGGTTTTTTTGTTGAATATTCCTTTGATTTGAACTTGGTCTTTGTTTTCTTTCCTTGTTGGCAATGCTTGCATAAAGTGTTGGTTGGTTTTGTGATCTGGGGCATTTCTCTGACTGCTTCTCTTTTGCTGACTTTGACAAAGTTATCAAAATTCATGTGACCCATTCTTATGTTCCATAGCCAAATTTCATCTTCCTTTCCTAGAAAACACTTTTCATTTCAAATTTCGCTCAACACATATATGTTGCTTGAAGTTCTTGCAGCTGTAGCGACCAATTTTCCTGAACCTTCTTTTCTTATCTCACACTTTTGTGAATCGAAAGTAACTTTATGACCTTGGTCACACATTTGACTCACACTTAAAAGATTATGTTTCATATCTTCTACTAGTAGAACATTTTCTGCCTTTTCATTCTTGTTCCCAATTCGGACTGTGCCTTTTCCAATGATTTTGGCTGAATCATCATTTCCGAAGGAGACTGATCCATCTCTTTCCTTTTGTAATGTAAGAAAATTGTCTCTATCACCTATCATGTCTTTTGAACATCCATTGTCAACATACCAACCATGTTTCTTTTGTTTATCTTGTAAAGCGACTGTGCATTCTTCATTGCTATACTGATCTTGTTTTCTTATCCATTTCATTTTCTGAGGTTCTTGTTTGTGAATCTGTTAAGGTTCTTTAGGAGGGACTGCCATTCTGCAATTTTTGGCCATGTATCCAAAATTGTTACATTTGTAACATTCCACTTCAGTGCTCAAAGATTCAAACCTGTTGTAACTTCTTCTCTGTGTTTCACGAGGTATTCTTGAATAACCCCTTTGTGTATGGCTCTTAGAGTAGTTATTGTTTCTATTGTTAGCTCTGCAATTTACAACTTTATGTCCAAAATTATTACATGCATAACATAAATCAAAAAATACAGTTTGATACCTTGTAGTTGAAGATCTTTTGAAAGGAGGTGCTCTTATGAATCCTTCTTCTTCTTGAGGCCTGTCTATCTATTGTTAATTCTAAAATCTGAATCTTCTCAGTGGAGGAGTGTCCCTGTAATCTTCCTTGTATATCTTATCCCCTTTGATTGTTTCTGCAAAGATTTTTGGATTTTTTTCTTGCTCTGTTGTTTTGGAGCTTGATCCCTTTTCTGTCTAATTGTATCCAAGTCTGGACGTGTCAAGATGAGATTTTTGACCGTTGATAATTTCATACAAAACTTTTGAGCTATTCTGCATATTTTTCTTTTGAATATCCTTTCTTAGTGTGACAATCTCTGCTTCCATGTTTCCAATGATAATGTCCTTTCCTTCTAGCTGTTCTTTGAGTGCTTCTTCAATTCTTTTATCTTCTTCTATTTGAACCTTCAATTTTGTGATCATTTGCTCTAGTTCTTGAGTGTCTTTTTTCTTATCTAGTTCTACTTGAAGTTTCTTGTTTTTCTTCTTTTCTCTTCTGATAACTTCTATGACACTCATTAATTCTTCTCGGAAGTCAACTTCTGCCTCTTCAATTTCTTCTTCATATGATTCTTCGGAGTCTTCTTTATCACTGTCTTCTACTGCCATGAATAGAACTATCCTTGTTTCACTGTCACAAACTTCATCTTCATCTGATGATGAGATGTCTTCTTTGGTGCAAAAGATTGTCTTGAAAACTTTATTTGTAGTTCTTTTACCTTTATATGTTTGTCTTCCTTTTGAGTAACCTTTATCATTTCTCTTTTTCTTATGAGGACATTTACTAATAAAATGACCAATACCATCACAATTAAAACAAATTAAAGGAAGCTTACCTCTATACCTACCATTGGTTCCCTTGTTCAGTCTTTTGATGAAGTTGGCCACTTCTTCATCATCTTCCGAGACGTCGCTGCTGCAGCTATATTCTTCTTGTTCATTTTTCTTTTTCTTTGATCTTTTGGATGCTTTGAAGGCTGCTTCTTTTACATCTGGATTTTCCTGTTCAGTTCTCATCTCATATGTTGTGAAGATTCCATGCAGTTCATCCATGCTTATTGAGTTTAGATCCGATATTTCTTCTAGTGCTGATATCTTATGGTTGAATCTCATAAGAAGAGATCTTAGTACCTTTTGAACAATTACAGATTCTTCGATTTCTTCTCCCAATCCTATGATTGCATTCATTGTTTCATCGACTCGTAAGAAGTAGGCTGCGATATCTTCATCTTCCTTCATTTTTAGTTGTTCAAACTGACCTCTGTAAGTTTGAAGCTTTACTGCTTTGACTTTTGAATCTCCTTCATAAATATTTCAAAGCTTGTCCCAAATATCTTGAGAATATTTACAATGTGCAACTTTCGTGAATATCATATCACTGAGACCATTCAAAAGTGCAATTTTGTCTTTGGAATTATTCTCACCAAGTTTCACTGCTTTGTCATTTGTTGGTGGAATTTCTGGCATTGTGTATCCATTTACAATTGATTGCCAAACTTGAAATCTCTGTGCCTATATATATGTCTTCATCCTTATGCTCCAAAAAGCATACTTTTGTCCATCAAACTATGGTATTCCATTTTTATATGAGTTGGTACTCTCCATGATCTACCTTTCAGTGGTTAAACTGATTTCTGAAGGAACCTTCTCTGATACCAATTGTTGGATTACTGAGAGGGGTGTTGAATCAATAATAACGTAATTAGAATCCTTTTTCTTCAATTGTTATATCAATGTATAATTATTATCCAATAATGAGAAGTAAGAAATAAACAATCACATACATACATAGTACACTAGTGTTTTACGTGGAAACCCAAATCGGGAGAAAACCATGGAATGTTTTTTCTTATATGTCTTGAAGAATTACATTCATTGATGCACCAACTTCCTTTGTTTTCCAGCTGCAACTGGAAGGAGGCTCCAACCCCCTAGTTTCTCAGGATACAACCTGAGGTAAGCTCCAACTCCCCAATTCTCTGGCTACAACGAGAAGGAGGCTACAACCCCCTATGTTCTCCGGCTACAACCGGAAGGTGGCTACAAGCACCTATCCTTGCCCCATCCTACCACCCTAAAATAGAAGTAGAATGATGGAACCACTGTCACACTATCACTATGAGATATACTGTTGTAAGTCTGTACCAATAAATCTGAACCATGCATCAACCATGCATCAAACTGTACCTCAACCTGTAATCAACTTGTACCATAAACAAGTGCATCAACCATGCATTAACTTGTACCAAGAAACCTGTAATCATCCTGTACCATAAAAAAGTGCATCCAACCATGTACCAAGTATGTACCAATCATGTGCCAACTACTCATCAACCAACATCATCAACTATACACCTCATGTATGTGCCAACTCATCAACTACTTGTCTCAATCATGTACTCAACATGTAAATCAACCAAAAGACCTCATTAATTTCATCATACAAATATGATTTATAGCTCTATAATAGACCTAGTGTATATTATCACATTCCTGCAAACCTTCCTTAACTTTAACAACAAGAGACCAACATTTTCATCAAACCTTTCTTTAGTCTCACATGCCTAGTTTTTGATTAGTCAACAACCCTAACTTGAATTAATCATAACTTTGTACCTGTAATGTATAAAGATATGAAACTTATACACAATGTTATTCAGTGTTTTTTATGCAATTCCTACAAGTTTCACTACTTGGAACCTCTCATAAAAGGAGTTATAGCAAAAATTGCATACCTTGCTGAATTTTCGCTTATTCTAGAGAGCGACCTTGTAGAGCATTCCCCGCAAAGAATATTTTCTGAATTGATATGAAACTATTACACATCATACTAAAGACTGTACCCTAACCAACACATTTGATCTCACTAAATTTGGATTTGTTATGAATAATTTACGATGGTTTTACCTGAAACACATGTTTTTGACTAGTTTAAGGACTAGCCACAAACCCTATTTTCCACGGAGCGTAAATCCCAAAATACAATGACCCACAAGGTGGATTTTTTACCACATATACTTGGATATGTTTTATCAATGTCATAGCAATTTCACGGTCTTAATCATTATATAAAATTTTTTTATAGAGAAAATGGTGAGATGACCTGTAAATAACATACCTTAGAAAGCACCATCAAAAGATATTATCCTTCCTTGCATTTCAACCTTCTTTTCTTCACCTTCACTCAAAATTCTGGTTTATATTTCCTTGGTTACCTCAAACACCTATAGATATTCAATATTCTCAAGTGTGTGTTAAATGAGAGATCCTTTCCTCTTATTTATACTCTCCAAGTAGCTTCCTTAAAAACATCTTCTAGGTCACTTGGCCGACTTTCCTTATTTTAGGGTTAACCCACTTCTAATTTCTCCATTAAAATTATTATTGAAATAATTTATTTTGTATTCAATTTGAATTATAATANACTCATCACTTCACTTTATTATTTATCCTTTAAAAATCTCTTAAACCACTTTGACTACTTTGACCTTTTGGGGCTTCTAGATGACATATGAGGGTCCTCCAACTTTGTAAGGCCATAACTCTCAAACCGTGAGGAGTTATGTGACATTCCACATACCACCAAAAATGGCATGACATGTACTATCCATATAGAATAGTATGATTTGAAATATATCATAAATCATACTGTTACCCATCAAACAAACTTGGGTTCATTACCCAAACCTGGGGTCTCCAACTTCTCATGGCCATAACCCTCTAATCGTGAGGAGTTATGTTACGTTCCACATACCATCGGAAATGGAATGCTAAGAACTATCCATCTAGGATAGTTTCCCTGACAAATTCACTGTCCTTTATCTCATTATTCCACAATTAAGCATGGGTTCTCTTACTCCGTAAAGTGTCTTCCCATGAGGGCTTTCACCATAAGGGGACCACTCTGGAGTTCATCCATATTTACTTCTTATTAACCATGACAAAACAATAATGATTCATATTTACATCAAACAATATTGGGTCCATTACCCAAACCTTTGTGCTACAGGGTTTTGTTCAAGGGTTGACATCAATGACAACCAACCTTAATCAACACAAATTTCAGATATATATCAAGACATAGGTCAACCATCCAAACATTCTCCAAATTAGGGTTTGAAATGTATGTAACTTGCAATTGACATAAATTTTGATTGGAATATCCATTTTTGGTGATTCAAAATTTGTGATAAAGAGGAAAAAGGGAAGAAAGTTTTCACCATATTGGAAAGGAGGAAAATAATATGGATGAGGTGAAAAATAAGATGTATGAAAATAAAAAAGAGATGGAAAAGAAGATGCATGAAAATTGGGAGCATATGGAAAAGGATAAGAAATGAAAAATTCCATGTCTTCTATGATCTTACATACTCTATATGAGAGACTCCCTAAAGGAGCTATAAAAATGTAAGAAAACCATGAAAATGTAGAGGAAATAAATATTGAGTCCCATAATCATGATTATTCATCACTTCAAGATCTACATCATCGAGGTTTCAATGCAACACTAAGGAACTACTTCATTCCAAAGATCGATATTACGAAGTTTGATGGAGCATTTGTTTATCTACATTGGGTTCTAAGCTTAAAAAAGGTACCAATAGATTCTTGTACTTAGAAAATGATCAATTTGTTGGGTATCAATGGCTTTGTGAAGGATAAAATAATTATATTATCTCTTGGTCCATTTTTATGGATGAATTTATATCACATTATGGGGATATTAAGAGCAATACATTCTTTAATCAATTGATAAATCTTTGGTGAAAATTTCCAATAATAGAGCACATTCAACAATTCCAAAATCTCAGTCCCAGGGTAAAGAACGTTCTTGAGGATAATTTATTTGATATCTTTATGGACACTTTAACTGAGAACATTCGATATGAGGTGTGTCTCTTTGGACCTAAATCCATAGAGAAAGCTTTCAGTATGGCTAGGAAAGTGGAAAATAAAAATATGGATACTAGAACAATGACCACTAACAACTATAAAGAGCACCAAGTTCTGTCCCCTAACCTCACTCAACCGAAATGGTTGACACCTCAACAAATGGATGAGAGAAGAGAAAAGAGACTATGTTTCGATTATGATAGCAAGCACAAAGGTTGACCATTATTGACAAAGGTTGGTTTAGTTGAGTATTGTTGAGTATCATTGATGAGTGTTGGCATTAGTAACTTTGATTAATTATGGTGACCATATTTATAGTGACTTTAATATGGTAAACCATGGTGGCATTATTTGACTTTGATTGATTATGGTTGACCTTATTTATACTATGTTCGAGTATGGTCAACCATGGTTGACCACACTAATGATATGGTTGACTCAGTTACACCATGGTTAACAGTGACTGACATTAGTTACCAAAGGTTGAATATGATTGACAATAGTTAAATCTAAGTGACTAATATCGATCATGGTTGGTTGTTATTAACCATGGTTGAATAATAGTTGAATATGACTGTTACGATTTCTAATGATTGCTTATAATTGTTAACAATTGACTATTTCTTACTTTTATTGAAAATCATTGACTTTGGTTGATGTTCCATGACTATAGCAGATATGATGCAATGTGATGTTTAAAAAATGAATAAAAGGGGGTTACACTGCATTATGACATTTAAGAAGGAATAAAAGAGGGTTATATCACATTTTGACATTTTAAAAGTAAAAATCTAAGAGATTTATGTTATGTTGATATTATTTGATTAAGTTTTCATTTGGTTGAGTTCAAGTGACTTTAGTTCATTTCGGTTAACTTTGGTTGATTACAATTGAATTTGTATGAATCTTTTTGACTCTTATTGAATTTGATTGACTTTGGTTGGCTTTGATTGACTTTGTTGATTATAGGTTCAATATAATTGGCTTTAGTTGATTGTGGTTGACTATGGTTGATTACACTTGACTTTAGTTTGTTGACTATAGTTCCTTATCATTCATTGGTGGACAATTTTGTTGATATTTTATAGGCAATTTTGTCAATATCAAAGAATTCATATTACCAAACCACACTCAAAATATAAATAGATTTTTATTATCTATTCATATTGTAATGTTCAAGAATGAATAATTCTCTTAAAAATGAATAGAAGAGGATTAAATCACATTTTAATATTCAAGAGAAGAATAAAAGAGGGTTATGTCCCATTACAACCTTCAAGAATGAATGAAAAATGGTTATGTGTCATTGCAACATTTTAAAAGTACAAAAGAGGGTTCTCACATAATGATATTTCAAAAGGGTTACATAGGATTCCAACATTTGATAAAATACAAAGGTGGGTTATGTCATAATCCAATGCTCGATAATGTTCATGGCTGACCACATTAAATGTGATTGATTCATGGTTGACTATCATTGAGAATAGTTGAATCATGTTGACTTTAGTAGATCATAGTTGAGTATTTCTAATTATGGTTGACTATATGGTTCACCATTTTGACTATATGATTGACCAAATGGACCATGTTCTTCACAAAATTTAATTAATGGTTTTATAACATTACAACATTTCTAAAGAATAAATTTGAGAGGGTTACCTTTTGTTGACATTGATTGATAATGATTTCCTTATGTGAAATTCAATTGAATTTTGTTTATTTTTATTAACTTTGGTTGACTCTTTTTGGATTCGATTGACTTTAGCTTGCTTTGGTTGTCTTGAATTCACTTTGGATGACTACTGTTTATTTTTCACTTTGGTATATTGCGGTTAATTATGATTGACTATGGTTGAATACGCTTAACATTGGTTGGTTGTTTATAACTATGTGTTTGATTGGTGAATTATGTCAACATATGATTACAATTGGGTAGAGGTCTAACTATTAATCTTACTACACCAATTTCAATTTATGAATAGATTTATATTAGCCATTCATCTTAATAAATTAAGTTTAAATTTTGGTCAATTCTATTAAAATAAATAATTAATGATATGAATGAAAATCATCTGATCTCCTCCTTTCATTAGATTTGGTGGAGATTTTGAGGCTCCCCAAGTTGATTTTGAGGCTCCCCAAGTTATCTTCTTTATGATTTTATATCACGTTGCAATATTTAAAAAGTAATAATCTAAGAGGTTTATGTCACATTGAAATTAACTTATTGTGATTTCTTTTAGTTGAATTTTATTCATTTCGATTAACTTTTGTTGAATACAATTGATTTTGGTTTACTGTTGTTGGATTTAGTTGAATTTGGTTGGATTTAACTCACTTTGGTTGGATATAGTTCAATATACTTGATTGTCATTGATTACAATCATTTATGGTTGAATTTAGTTGATTATGGTTTATTACACTTGATTTTGGTTCACTTTGATTTGTTGAATATAATTGCCTATTGTTAACACAAACATCTGCAACGACAAAATTAACTCAAAGGTGTCGTGAACTCTAAGTTCTGGAAATTGGCACTACCAAAATTTTCGGAAGCATTCTCTATTTTTCATAAAACACTCGCTCTACCGAAATTTCCGGAAGCATACTCTGAAAAACACACATGCATTTTCTTCCTATTTTCCCGTTAGTTTTCATGTCAGTTAGTGTCAAGGTTACACCTGTTTATAGACCATGTCATGTAATATGAGTTTTTGGCATGGATCTTAGTTCGAATGATTTTTTACATCACGTTTAGGGTTTGGTTGTCATCATGAGAGTTACAGTTAGGCATCATGTCTCATGTATGTCCGTCCTAGGTGTCACTATCCCCGATTAAAAGAGCTTCCACATCTTAAGTCTGAATCTGAGGTCACTACTCATTATTTAAAATGGTCTATTAAACCCGTTGCATACCATACTGCTAGAATTTTCGGCGTTTTCAAGAAATTCATGACAGGGTATCTGCCAACACATACAACACTTAGACTCAACCACTTGTTTCTCTAATCATCATTCAGGAGAACGAGGGAAAATTGTAGTTATCAATCCTATGATTGTTGGTGAATAAGCTATTTCACAACGAGCAACTTGGCGAAAAGCTCCAGTTCAAAAGACATTTGGTTTTTTAGCCTGAGAACACCTGTAAGGTAAATCCCTCCTTGTTTGACAACTCATATACACCATAGACAATAGTTTATTTTTTTTAATTACTAAGGGAGGTGACATTAAGCGGATAGAACCCAAGGGTGCGGATTGTTTAGATGACAAGCCCCGAGTTAGTCATATTTTTGTGGAAGCAGGGTGATATCCTTTCTATACCACGCTTGGAGGAGAAAACCAGAAGGTTGCCAAGAATTTTTCCCAATATTTCAATGGACATGAGGCTGGTGTTTTTGGCCTTAAGCTACAGGTTACAGAGAGATCAATTGAAGAGATTTTTCAGCTACCACGAGAAGGTGAAAAATGGTTCAAGGGACAAGTAATTTCAGGAGGGGATCTCAATAGCTTCCTCAAGGATGACTATAGAGATCCCAATTGGGAAAAATGGATCCCTAGAGTCCTCTTTAAAGAGTAGTGGATTGAACCTCTTAGTATGATAAATATATATCTTACCTGTGAGAGGAGGTTCACATTGTTTTTGTTATACCACATTAGGTTCCTTTTCCACATTGCAGGGATGAAGATGCTGAACTTGCCCTTTTTCTTACTGAAAATCCTCACAAAGATGTCATCTTAGATTCAGGCACACCCTACAACATCTAACTATAGTGTTTATTACCAAGGAATAATAAAGGTGTTGGTCATAGAAGAGTTGAAGAAAAGAAACCTGACCTGGGAGCATTTCCTCCTCTACAAAGCAAGCCTAGCTGCACCTGTTCAGAAATTATCTCATTCTAAGGAGCCATTACAACACCAGGATCCATCTCAACCCCCTTAATATAAAGGGAAATAAGAAGAACCTGCATCTTCATATGTTGGTAAGAGGACTAGGAGGAAAGCTAAAAAGATCATTGTATATAAGAAAACTAGGGTGAAAGAGGATACATAAAAGACTTCCCCTGTTAAGACTAAAGAAGAAATAGAGAAGGGTTAAATCTCTACACCCAAGGAGCCTAAATCTTTGAAAATCATACCCTCTATTCCACCTTTCCCAAAGGAATACACTAGAAAAAAGAAGGAACAAGTGCTTCCAGAAGAGACTGATTCACCTACAACTCAAGATATCCAGCAAGCTAAGGAACATGGAGAAAATTGGATAGTACTTTCAGAAGAAGCTACCTTGTCAGATGAAGAAATAAAAAAAAATGTAGGTTATACAAGACTAATAAGAAGAAGACACACTAGACCCAACAACAAATTCAATCTTAATGTAAAGGCCTTGAAAAAACCAGCATTGAAGATTGAGCTCACATATGTGGACAAACAATCTGAAGAGGTACAAGATGTAACCCCTTCTATTGCATAATCCAGTGGCCAGAAGAGAAAAGTGAAGGGTAAGCCTTTTAAGGGTGAGCAGAGTGAAACATCAAAGAGGAGGAAAGTTCAGAGAAATCCTAAGGGAAAAGGTACCACTACAGCAGAGCCAACTTCCATAGTTACCAGGTCTCAAACTGCATTAGAAAGAAGAACAGGCTTGGATGAGATTGCTGAAGTGGCAACTCACTTAGAGGAGAGGTAAAGAAAGTTATTTTCGTAAAATTATAGTTTTTACTACTCTAGATGCCTTACCCATGTCTAAAATATCTCAGCTCTTTTTGAGAATAACATATGCACATATTTTCTAAGGTCTTAGTGCATAATTTTGAACGAAATAGAACGCTACCAGAATTTTCGACAGCGTCGAGATAAATAGTTTTATAACAGAATGCTACCACAATTTCTGACAGTGTCGTGATAAATAGTTTTATAATAGAATTCTACTAGAATTTCTAGTAGTGACAACATTCAAGCTATTTTGACAGTTGTTTATAAACCTTTTTGAGATGGTTAAAACATGATTGGGCCTCCTAAAGTTATAGGCACGTGGAAGGCAGTTAGTTGATGGTTTTGGGTGATTTATGGTTAGTTGATGAAGAAACAAATGGTCCTAAAAAGATGGTTCATGGAAACAACAACCCAACCCAATATTTGGTTTACCTCAAGCACACGCAACATCTTCAGCATGATCGATTTTCTCCTCTTACTTAACATCTATCCAGTTAGTTATCTAGTTGAGGAAGCATATTTATAGTTATGCGTATGTTTTTCTTGGGATGTAACTAAATGATTAATTATGTAATTAAGTTTTTACATTTCTTTTGGAGGTGGCGTTAGGGCCTCTCCCTATATATTTTCACTTGAAAAAATTTGTAAGGGTTGGTTTGTTCAACCATAAGCTTGATATTAATAAAATAATCAGTTTTACTTTATGTAGAAGGATATTGTGATTAAGGAAATGTTTAATGCATGGTATGTTTCTTCTTCTATTATTTTTATATTCATCCATTTGCAGTAACTGGAGTTTAACAGTGATAACCCTTTGGAGGATCCAGATGGTTGTTATGTATGTTCTAGTTTTCTGTACATCATTTTCTAGCATATTTAATAGCATGTGAGTGAAGGTTCATGACTAAGGCATCAAATACTTTATGCATGTTTTTCAATTTCTGTTCTATAGTTTGTATCTAAAATAGAGCTTTGGATGTAGGTTGTTTTCTGGATGTAGGAGTTGCTCAGGATCTTTTAAACTTCTTAGGTAACTATCATCTTCTTTGTTACACTTTCCACTTCCTAATATTATAGTCTAATACATGGAGCTCATTCCCTTCCACAATTTGCCAAATATATGAGGTCCTATCTGAGTTAAAATCACTTTCAAGTGTTTTAAGATGACATTCCACCTTTTAAAATTTTCCATTTACAAAAACCCGTTTGAAGTGAATCTTGATGTGTAAGTCTTACCCCTTTGCAATCAAGGGGTGACTCCTTGCGTTAACATTAAATGGCATCATTGTCGGGGAAGGAGTGTGAAGCTAACTTCCCTGGGAGAACGACATAGATCCATCTCTTCATTTTAGAAAAGAGAGGGACACAAAAGTTGAGTGTAATTATCTACCTTGTGACTCCACAATCAAAGACTCCATTGGGGAGGATCCTGTTGACAGAATATGACCATAGGAAAGGAGATGACCAGGTATCAACTTATGATCTTTCTAAATGAACTCATGTTCTTCTTTATCAACTCTTTCCTATCTTTTCCTTTACATATAAACGGATCATATTGTGATTTATTTATTCGGATGATCATCAACCTTCCTTTATATATCCATCCTTGGATGAAGAAGACCTGCCTTCTGCCTATGTTGTAGATGTTGATCTTGTATCTTCACCTCAGCCTATTCATAAGGATGAACTTTGTATTAAAATACCTCATGAAATTGATCATCCTTCTAATCATGAGAGTGATAAAATTGATTCAAATCCCTTAGAGATCTCATCACCTTCTGCTATCTCAATTGAGTCTTTCCATCAGGTTGTTAAACCTCATATTAATCCCACTAGTTTTCAAACTAGAATAAGAGACAAGATGTTTAAACCTTTAAGGTTTCCATATCACCTTGATCCTTATCCTCTTGATTTCCTTGAGTATCTTCCTCAGTTTTCTGGAGAGGCTCATGTTACAACTGAGAGGCATTTGAGGGCCTTTGAAAATTTTGTTGATCATTTTGAGATAGTTCATGATGATGTTACTATGAGGTTGTTCTCCAAATATTTGTTTAGAGACGTTGCAGTATGGTTTAAGAGTTTGAGAGTTGATTCCATTAGTTCTTGGATCGAATTGTCCAAAGCTTTTCTAAAGCATTGGGGTGAGAACAAGTCTTTTGACCAATACCTCACTGATTTTTATACTTTGAGGAGAGGAGAAGAAGAAGTTTTGTCTGTCTTCGATAGGAGTATCTATAACATTTATAATAGTATGCCTTTGGATATCTGGCCTACCAAGACTGGTTCCATGGTATAATATGATATGGCTCAACATTCAGAGCTTGTCCTTCTCCTGAGGGAAAGGACATATTCATCCTTAAGACGCTTAGTTGAACATGTTAAAGAAGTCGAGGAAAACATTTGTGCTAGCAAGAAGATTCAAGATCGAGTATATTTTGAAAATTTGCATGCACTAGATGAACAACAAGAAGACAGTGAGTATGAATCAGATCTGGAACAACAACAAGGATGTAATTATGATTCACATTTGGAATCAGATTCTTCAACATTTGCATATCTTTCTATGGACAAAGATGCATGTCTAGCTTATGATCAATTTTCAAATCATGTTGAACATATTATAACTACTGATTGCATAGATAGCTATATGTTCTTGGTTGATCATAATTATAAATGTGATTTAAACCCTTTTGTACCATTATCTTGTGATCATCCTGTTGGAAAAAAAGAGACTGCAATTGTTGATGATCAAAATCGGATCTCAAGGGAACGGGAAGGTTGTTTGTTTTCAAGAAAAGAGGAATGTATGTATGAGCAGTTGCCTTTTCTTAATCAGTAAGTTTCCAACCATTTTCTCGAGGATCCAATTGCAACTTATATGGATTCATATGTTTCATATTGTCTCAAAATCCCAGTTTTCATTATTTCACTGATATACATGGGTAAGCATGTTTCTCTGAAGGAATTTATATATATGTTTTCAGACCTCTGTTATTCTCTACTGATCAATGATATAGATGGGATTCATTCAGTCATGAAGTTGCTTGAATGGTTACTGTTGAAGTTTGCCTTTACTTGAGCAAGTTGTCGATCTGGTTAGGGTAGGATAGCATAGGTAATAAGCTCGCTTCCCGAGCATTGATTTCCTTCAGTATCTTGAATAAGTGGTAGTTTTTGACAGTGTTTAGAGGTTGGTTACACATATGAATCCATAGACCAATGGGTAAGGCAACTAGAACTGCTAAAGTTCTTGGAAGCCTCACAGGGAGCCCCCATCCTAGTTGGAGCCTGTTGTTAACACAACCTTCTACAATGACAAAATTAACTCAAAGGCACTATGAACTCTAAGTTCTGGAAATTGGCACTACCAAAATTTCCCGAAGCATACTCTGTTTTTCATAAAACACTAGTGCTACTGAATTTTCTGGAAGCATACTCTGAAAAACACACACGCATTTTCTTTCGGTTTGCCCGTAAGTTTTCATGTCAATTAGCATCAAGGTTACACCTGTTTATAGACCACGTCATGTAATATGCATGTTTGGCATGGATCTCAGTTCGAATGGATTTTTATATCACATTTAGGGTTTGGGTGTCATCATGAGAGATAGAGTTAGGAGTCATGTCTCATGTATGTCCATCCTAGGTGTCATTTTACCTGATTAAAAGAGCTTCCACATCTTAAGTCTGAATCTGAGGTCACTACTCATTATTTAAAATGGTCTATTAAACCCATTGCATAGCATGCTGCCAGAATTTTCGGCGTTTTCAAGAAATTCACTACAAGGTATCTTCCAACACATCCAACACTTAGACTCAACCACTTGTTTCTCTAATCCTCGGTCAGGTGTTTAAGGGAAAATTGCAGTTATCGAGCCTATGAATATTGGTGAATAAGATGTTGCACAACGAGCAGCTTGGCAGAAATCTCCAGTTCAAAAGAGATTTTGTTGTCCAGCTTGAGAACACCTGTAAGGTAAATCCCTCCCTATTTGATGACTCATCTACACAAGAAACAATAATTTATTGTTTTTAATTAATAAGGGAGGTGACATTAAGCAGATAGAACTTGAGGTGTCGATTTGTTAGATGCCAAGCCCCAAGTTAGTCATATTTTTGTGGAAGAAGGGTGGTATCCTTTCTGTAACAGGCTTGGAGGAGAAAATCAGGAGGTTTCCAAGCAGTTTGCCCAATATTTCAACGGAAATGAGGATGATGTTTTTTCCCTTAAGCTATAGGTTACATAGAGCTCAATTGCATATATTTTTCATCTACCACAGGAAGGTGAAAAATGGTTCAAGGGACAAGTAATTTTAGGAGGTGATCTCAACAACTTCCTCAAGGATAACGGTAGAGATCCCAATTGGGAAAAAGGAATCCCTATAATCCTCTTGAAAGAGGAATGGATTGAACCTCTTAGGATGATAAAGATATATCTTACCTATGAGAGGAGGTTCATAGTGGTTTTATTATACCACATGAGATTCCTTTTCCACCTTGCAGGGATGAAGACACTGAACTTACCCTTTTTTATTTCTCAAAAGCCTCACCAATATTTCATCTCAGATTCAGGCACACCCTACAACATATGACTACAATGTTTATCACCAAGAAATAATGAAGGTGTTGGTCATAGAAGAGTTGAAGAAAATAAACCAGACCTAGAAGCATTTCCTCTTCTACAAAGTAGGCCTAGCTGCACCTGTTAAGGAATTATCTCATTCTCAGGATCCATTACAACAGCAGGAGATTTCTGAACCCCTGAACATAAATGGAAAGAAGAAGAACCTGCATATTCATCTGTTGGTAAGAGGACTAGGAGGAAAGATACAAATATCATTGTATATAAGAAAAATAGGGTGAAAGAGGCTAAAGAAAATACTTCCCTTGTTAATACTAAAGAAGAAACAAAGAAGGGTGAAATATCTACAACCAAGGATCCTAAATCCTTGAAAACCATACGCTCTATTCCTCCTTTCCCAAAGGCATACACCAGAAAAAAGAAGGAACAAGTGCTGCAAAAAGAGCTTGATTCACCTATAGCTCAAGAAATCCAACAAGCTAAGGAACATGGAGAAAATTGGATAGTACTTTCATCAGAAGCTACCCTGTGAGATGAAGAAATAGCAAAAAATGCAGGTTATACAAGACTAATAAGAAGAAGACACACTAGACCCAACAACAAATTCATGCTTATTGTAAAGGCCTTGAAAAACCCAACATTGAATACTGAGGTCATAGATGTGGACAAGAAATATGAAGAGATACAGGCTGTAACCCATTCTATTGCAGAATCGAGTGGCCAGAAGAGACAAGTGAAGGGTAAGCCTTTTAAGGGTGAGAAGAGTGAAACATCAAAGAGGAGGAAAGTTCAGAGAACTCCTAAGGGAAAAAGTATCACTACAATAGAGCTAGCTTCCAAAGTTACCAGGTCTCAAACTGCATCAGAAAGAAGAACAGGCTTGGATGAGATTGTTGAAGTGGCAACTCACTTAGAGGAGAGGTAAAGAGAGTTATTTTCCCAAAAATCTAGTTTTTCCTACTCTAGATGTCTTACCTATGTCTAAACTATGTCAGATCCTTTTGAGTATAACATATGCACATATTTTCTAAGGTCTTAATGCATAATTTTGAAAGAAACAGAACACTACCAAAATTTCCGGCAACGTCAAGATAAACAATTTCATAACAGAACGCTACCAGAATTTCCAGCATCATTGAGATAAACAGTTTTATAATATAATTCTACCGGAATTTCCAGTAGCGACGATATTGAATCTATTTTGACAGATGTTTATAAACCCTTTTGAGATGGTTAAAACATGACTGGGCCTCCTAAAGTTATGGGCACATGGAAGGCAGTTAGTTGATGGTTTTGGGTGATTGGTGGTTAGTTGATGAAGAAACAAGTGGTACTAAAAATATGGTTCATGGAAGAAACAACCCAACCAAAGATTCAATGTACCTCAAGCACATGTAGCATATTCAACATGATCAATTTTCTCCTCCTTCTTAACATCTGTCCAGTTAGTTAGCTAGTTGAGGAAGCATATTGCTAGTTATGCGTATGTTTTTCCTGGGATGTAACTAAATGATTAATGATGTAATGAAGTTGTTACATTTATTTTAGAGGTGGCGTTGGGGCCTCTCCCTATATATTTTCACTTGAAAAACTTTTTAAGGGCTGGTTGGTTCAACTAGAATCTTGATATTAATAACATACTCAGTTTTACTTTACGTAGAAGGATCTTGTGATTCAGGAAATTTTTAATGCATGGTATGTTTCTTCTTCTGTTATTTTTCTATTCATCCATTTGTAGTAACTGGAGTTTAACAATGAGAACCCTTTGGAGGATCCAGATGGTTGTTATGTATGTTTTAGTTTTCTATACATCATTTTCTAATAGATTTGGTAGCATGTGAGTGAAGGTTCATGACTGAGGCATCTAATACTTTATGCATGTTTTTCAGTTTCTCTTCTATAGTTTTTTTATCTAAAATAGAGCTTTGGATGTACGTTATTTCCTGGATGTAGGAGTTTCTTAGGATATTTTAAAATTCTTAGGTAAATATCAACTTCTTTGCTACACTTTCCACTTCCTAATATTACAGTCTAATCCATGCAACTCATTCCCTGCCACAATTTTCCAAATATATGAGGTCCTATCAGAGTTAAAATCACTTTCAAGTGTTTTAAGAGGCCATTCCACCTTTTAAAATTTTCCATTTACCAAAACCTATTTGAAGTCAATATTGACGTGTAAGGCTTACCCCTTTGCAGTCAAGGGGTGACTCCTTGCATTAACATTAAATGCCATCATTGTCGGGGAAGGAGTGTGAAGCTAGCTTCCCTAGGAGAACGACATAGATCCATCTCTTGATGGTAGACAAGAGAGGGACACAGAAGTTGACTGTAATTATCTACCTAGCGACTGCAAAATAAAAGAATCCACTGGGAAGGATCCTATTGACATAAGATGACCATAGGAAAGGGGATGACCAGGTATCAACTTATGAGATTTCTTCATGAACTTATGTTCTTATTTATCAACTCTTTCCTATATTTTCCTTTACATATTAAGAGGATCATCTTGTCCTTTCTTTATTCGGATGATCATCAAACTTCCTTTATATATCCATCCTTGGAAGAAGAAGACCTTCCTTCTGCCTGTGTTGTAGATGTTGATCTTGTATCTTCACCTCAGCCTATTAATAAGGATGACCTTTGTATTGAAATCCCTCATGAAATTGATCAGCCTTGTAATCATGAGAGTGATGAAGTTGATTCAAATCCTTCATAGATCTCATCACCTTCTGCTATTTCAGCTAAGTCTTGCCATTAGCTTGTTAAACCTCATATTCAACGCACTAGTTTTCAAACTAGAATCAAAGACAAGATGTTTAAACCTTTAAGGCTTCCATATCACCTTCATACTTATCCTCTTGATTTCCTTTAGTATCTTCCTCGATTTTTTGGGGAGGATCATGTTACAGCTGAGAGGCATTTGGGGCCTTTGAAAATTTTGTTGATCAATTTGAGATAGTTCATGATGATGTTACAATGAGGTTGTTCTAAAAATATTTGTTTAGATATGTTGCAGTATGGTTTAAGAGTTTGAGAGCTGATTCCATTAATTCTTGGATCAAATTGTCCAATGATTTTCTAAATCATTGGGGTGAGAACAAGTCTTTTGACCAATACCTTGCTGATTTTTATACTTTGAGGAGAGGAGAAGAAGAAGTTTTTCCTGTCTTTGACAAGAGGTTCTATAGAATTTATCATAGTATTCTTTTGGAGATCCAGCCTACTGAGACTGCTGCCATGGTATACTATGAGATGGCTCAGCATTCAGATCCTGTCCTTCTCCTAAGAGAAAGGAAATATTCATCCTTAACACACTTATTTGAATATGCTGAAGAAGTCGAGGAAAACATTCGTGCTAGCAAGAAGATTAGAGATAGAGTATATTTTGAAAATTTGCATGCACCAGATGAAAAACAAGAAGACAGTGAGTATGAATCAGATATGGAACAACAACAAGGATGTAAGTATGATTCACATTTGGAATCAGATTCTTCAACATTTGCATATTTTTCTATGGACAAGGATACATGTATAGACTAGGATCAATTTTCAAAGCATGTTGAATATATTATAACTGATGATTGCATATATAGATATATGTTCTTGGATGATCATAATTATCAGTGTGATTTAAACCCCGTTGTACCATTATCTTGTGATCATCATGTTGGAAACAAAGAGACTGCAATTGTTGATGATCAAGATCTGTTCTAAAGGGAACCATAAGGTTTCTTGTTTTCAAGCAAAGAGGAATGTATGTATGAGAAGATGCCTTTTCTTAATCAATAAGTTTCCAACCATTTTCTTGAGGATCCAATCACATCTTATATGGAGTCATATGTTTCAGATTGTCTGAAAATCCCAGTTTTCATTATTTCACTGGTATTCATGGGTAATCATGTTTCTTTGAAGTAATTTCTATCTCTGTTTTCAGACCTCTGTTATTCTGTATTGATCAGTGGTATAGATGAGATTCCTTCAGTCATGAAGTTTATTGAATGGTTACTATGTAATTTTTCCTTTACTTAAGAAAGTTGTTGATCTGGTTAGGGTAGGGTAGCATAGGTAATAAGCTCACTTCCCGAGAATTTTCTTCCTTCAGTTTCTAGAGAGTCTTTCAGTTTCTTGAATAAGTGGCAGTTTTTGATAGTGTTTAGAGGTTGATTACATAGATGAATACATATCCCAATGGATAAGGTGACTGGAACTGATAAATTTCTTGGAAGCCTCATAGGAAGCCCCCATCCCAGTTGGAGCCTGATGTTAACACAAACATCTGCAACGACAAAATTAACTCAAAGGCATTGTGAACTCTAAGTTCTAGAAATTGGTGCTACCAAAATTTCCGGAAGCATACTCTATTTTTCATAAAACACTGGCATTACCGAAATTTCTAAAAGAATACTATGAAAAACACACACGCATTTTCGTCCATTTTTCCAGTTAGTTTTCATGTCAGTCAACGTCAAGGTTACACCTATTTATAGACCACATCCTGTAATATGAGTGTTTAGCATGGCTCTCAGCTCGAATGGATTTTTACATCACGTTTAGGGTTTGGGTGTCATCATGAGAGTTAGAGTTAGGTGTCATGTCTCATGTCTATCCGTCCTAGGTGTCACTGTCCCCGATTAAAAGAGCTTCCATTTATTAAGTCCAAATTTGAGGTCACTAATCATTATTTAAAATGGTCTATTAAACCCGTTGCATAGCATGCTGCCGGTATTTTTGGCATTTTTAAGAAACTCACAGCAGGGTATCAACCAACACATCCAACACTTAGAATCAACCACTTGTTTCTCTAATCCTCAGTCAGGAGAACGAGGCAAAATTGTAGTTATTGAGCCTATGAATACTGGTGAATAAGTTGTTGCACAACGAGCAGCTTGGCAGAAAGCTCTAGTTCAAAAGACATTTGGTTTTCCGTCCTGAGAACACCTGTAAGGTAAATCCATCCCTAATTGACAACTCATCTATGCAACAAGCAACTGTTTATTGTTTTTAATGACTAAGGGAGGTGACATTAAGAGGATAGAACCTGTGGGTGTGGGTTTGTTAGATGCCAAGCCCCGAGTTAGTCGTCTTTTTGTGGAAGTAGGATGGTATCCTTTTTGTACCAGGCTTGGAGGAGAAAACTAGGAGGTTTCCAAACAATTTTCCCAAACTTTCAATGGACATGAGGCTGATGTTTTTTTCCTTAAGCTACATGTTACAGAGATCTCAATTACAAAGATTTTTCAGCTACCACGGGAAGGTGAAAAATGGTTCAAGGGACAAGAAATTTCAGGAGGTGATCTCAACAACTTCCTCAAGGATGACTGTAGAGATCCCAATTGGAAAAAAGGCATACCTAGAATACACTTGAAAGAGGAATGAATTGAACTTATTAGGATGATAAATATATGTCTTACAAGTGAGAGGAGGTTCATAGTGGTTTTCTTATACCACATGAGATTCCTTTTCCACCTTGCAAGGATGAAGATGTTGAACTTACCCTTTCTCTTTCTCAAAAGCCTCACCAATATGTCAGCTCAGATTCATGCACACCCTACAACATATCACTATAGTTTTTATCACCAAGGAATAATCAAGGTGTTGGTCATAAAAGAGTTGAAGAAAAGAAACCAGACCTAGGAGCATTTCCGCTTCTACAAAGCAGGCCTAGTTGCACCTACTCAAGAATTATCTCATTCCTAGGTGTTGTAATGGCTCCTAAGAGGACTAGGAGGAAAGCTAAAAATATCATTGTATATAAGAAAACTAGGGTGAAAGAGGCTAAAGAAAAGACTTCCCCTGTAAGACTAAAGAAGAAACATACAAGGGTGAAAGCTCTACACCCAAGGAGCCTAAATCCTTGAAAAGAATAACCTCTATTCCTCCTTTCCCAAAGGCATACACTAGAAAAAAGAAGGACCAAGTGATGCCAGAAGATCCTGATTCACCTACAACTCAAGAAATCTAGCAAGCTAAGGAACATGGAGAAAAGTGGATAGTACTTTCAGTAGAAGCTACCCTATCAGATGAAGAAATAGCAAAAAATGTAGGTTATACAAGACTAATAAGAAGAAGACACACTAGACCCAACAAAAAATTCATGCTTAATGTAAAGGCCTTGAAAAACCTAGCATTGACGACTGAGGTCATAGATGTGGACAAGCAATCTGAAGGGATACATGTTGTAACCCCTTCTATTGCAGAATCCAGTGGTGAGAAGAGAAAAGTGAAGGGTAAGCCTTTTAAGGGTGAGCAGAGTGAAACATCAAAGAGGAGGAAAGTTCAAAGAACTCCTAAGGGAAAAGGTACCACTACAACAGAGCCATCTTCCAGAGTTACCAGGTCTCAAACTGCATCAGAAATAAGAACATGCTTGTATGATATTGTTGACGTGGAAACTCACTTAGAGGAGAGGTAAAGAGAGTTATTTTCCAGAAAATCTATTTTTTCCTACTCTATATCCCTTACCTACGTCTAAACTACCTCCGTTATTTTTTAGTATAACATATGCACAGATTTTGTAAAGTATTAATGCATAATTTTTAAAGAAACAGAACACTACTGGAATTTTCGGCAGTGTCAGGATAAACAGTTTTATAACAGAATGCTACCAGAATTTATGACAGCGTCGGGATAAACAATTTTATAACATAATGCTACCGGAATTTCTGACAACATCGGGATAAACAATTTTATAATAGAATTCTACCAGAATTTCCGGCAACGACAACATTGAAGCTATTTTGACAGTTGTTTATAAACCTTTTTGAGTTGGTTAAAACATGATTGGGCCTCCTAAAGTTATGGACATGTGGAAGGCATTGAGTTGATGGTTTTGGGTGATTGGTGGTTAGTTGATGAAGAAACAAGTGGTCCTAAAAATATGGTTCATGGAAACAACAACCCAGCCCAAGATTCGGTGTACCTCAAGCACACACAACATCTTCAACATGATCATTTTTCTCCTCCTACTTAACATTTGTCTAGTTAGTTAGCTATTTGAGGAAGCATATTTCTAGTTCTGCGTATTTGTTTCCTGGGATGTAACTAAATGATTAATGATGTAATTAAGCTCTTACATTTCTTTTGTAGGTGGTGTTGGGGCCTCTCCCTATATATTTTCACTTGAAAAACTTTGTAAGGGTTGGTTGGTTCAACCAGAAGCTTGATATTAATAAAATACTCATTTTTACTTTATGTAGAAGGATCTTGTGATTGAATAAATGTTTAATGCATGGTATGTTTCTTCTTCTGTTATTTTTCTATTCATCCATTTTCAGTAAGTGGAGTTTAATAGTGAGAAACCCTTGGAGGATCCAAATGGTTGTTATGTATGTTCTAGTTTTCTGTACATCATTTTCTAGCAGATTTAGTAGCATGTGAGTGAAGGTTCATGACCGAGGCATCAAATACTTTATGCATGTTTTTCAGTTTATGTCCTATAGTTTGTATCTAAAACAAAGTTTTGGATGTAGGTTATTTCCTGGCTGTAGGATTTTCTTGTGATCTTTTAAACTTCTTAGGTAACTATCATCTTCTTTGTTAGACTTTCCAATTCCTAATATTACAGTCTAATCCATGCAACTCATTCCCTGCCACAATTTTCCAAATATATGAGGTCCTATCTGAGTTAAAATCACTTTCAAGCATTTTAAGAGGCCATTCCACCTTTTAACATTTTCCATTTACCAAAACATGTTTGAAGTGAATCTTGATGTGCAAGGATTACCCCTTTGCAGTCAAGGGGTGAATCCTTGCGTTAACACCTATAATTTCCTACAATTGACTAGTTGATCATTCCATTAAGATCTAATTAACAATATTGTTGAGATCTAGTTATTCATCTTAATACAACAAATTCAATTTATAGTTATATTTATAATAGAGATTCATCTTAATATACCATAATGTTTAAGCAATCAACCTATGACCAACTTGATTCTGTTAAGCTCTAAATAGAGGCACATTACCCCTTAATTGGGGCATATTACATTAGCATTTTTATTTTATTTATGTCGGCTTGGGTCCATTAGTTGTAATTGTAACTCCTAGTCTCCTATATATACCAAGGAAACATTTTCATTTGGAATAATATTGTAATTGTGAATTCATATGATGTATAAGGAGGTTTCCCCCTCGAAGAGGATTATTATCTTAATTTCTCCGTTTTTCAATGCGTTGATTTCTTATTATGAGGTTTTTATGCTATTTTGATATTTTTTTTCTTAACATTTGGTATCATAGCTAGACAATCCTTGGGACTGACTTCTTCAAAACATGTCTTCTTGGAATTTTCGCTACAACATTTTTTATGGACGGTTTCAGGATTTGTAATTTATATGTTGTATGGGACAATATAGAGATAATGTGGGTCCAAATTTCACATATTGGTTTGTTATAGTTTTGTAGATACATTGTATTCAAGTTAGGGTTTGTGACTAGTCCTAAAACTAGTCTGAAACAAGTCTTCTTGGAAGTTTTTATCCCAATGTTTTTTCTCTTGGTTTCAGTTTCTGAAATTTTTATATTAAGAAGTAGGAATAGTGAAGAATATTTTGTACAAATTTAATCCCTTTATTCATTGTACTCTGAAATTTATTCCGTGAGGAAATTAGGGTTTTGGGATGGTCCATATTTCAGTCTAAAATATGTGTTCTTGGAAAAACTATTATATACAAAGCTACAAACATCCAAATTGAGTGAGACCTATTCCATTGGTTAGGGTACAAAACTAATTTGTACTAGTACTATTTTAAGTTTCTGTAGTGAAGAAAATGACACTTAGCAGTCCGTACAATTTCTCTCTCTTGAAGGGGAAAAAATATGCACATCTTGGGAAAGTTATCATAAAATTCTATTGGAGAATCCAATATTGGTATAACCTATGGGGTTTTAAAGAAGACACATCAGGATACCTTAGGTATAAATTTTAGACTCATAAGGGCCAAAATTGCAGAGATACAATAGAAGAAAGGTCATTTAGTAGAACAGTCTCCAAATTAGGGTTTTAAAAGGTGTGTTTTTTTTTTTGAAAATTTGGATATCTTTTGACTAGAAGATCTAATTGGGGTGATTCAAAAAGTGGAATAAAGTGGGATAAAAGGAGTATCACATAAATTTGGGAGAATATTAGGGGTTTTTAGGTACATAGATATTTCTATGTCTTTAAACATAGGAGTTGTCTTTACTTTTCAACGTTACAACCTGAGGACTATGTGGTTCTTCCACGTACCTAGAGTATATCAGAAGGCCCCTTTCGAACAATTGTGCATTAGACATCACTACTATGGGTTTGAGATCCCACATTTCTGGCATATATTGGGAGACCCCCTATAATCCTGACACAAACCAAGTAAACCATTTGGTCATCTTGTTGCTATAGTACACCTAGAACAACACTTAGGGAGATCACTCTCTAGTATCTCGGTAGTCAGATAGTACGGATAAGGGCATGGTCAAGCCTCCTTAGTTAGTGACCTAAGATATTCGGCCAAGTACTATTGTTGAACCTCTCACATATATCAAAGATCTATAACACATGACACTCCCTTGTCTGTGAGGACCTCTGCCTAATCCAATTAGAAATTCCTACCTTGCAGTGATACTTGGACAACATGCCACCAAAAAATCAAAATTCTACACAAAATAAGCCATCAAAATATTCTACTTGGACTCTTGATGAAGGTGAAGAAATGTGCAAGGACATAGATGATTTACAAAAGAAGGAAGTAACAAAATATGAGCTACAAAGGAGGATGGATTCAAATGAATCTAAGATGGGAGTGTAACATCCCGCTCTTGCATGCACCTGATGTGACTTATTCTTTGAGGACACTTGTGTGCAATTCATACAGTTCATTATAGGACTAACTTCTTCAATTATGGATTATGATGTTATATTATGATTATGTATAGACATATGTTATTGATTGGTTTCTCCTGAGTGTGCATGAATCTTGACTAATTGAGGATGTCGATGGCATCGATGGACCTCCTTGGAATCTGGATCAAGTCAGGGAGTGGACTGTATATGGTTTGAATATTTATGTGATTTCATATGTGACATATGAAGAGATATATTATGATGTTATTTATGGATATGTTTCATTGATGGATGTAGGCTGAGGATTGCTTGCTAATCATACTCACATTTGGAGTAAAGGGTTCATGCATGACAACCAGAGATATTGAGGGAGATGTTTGGCATCAGCCTTGCCACAGCCTACTAGTACTCCCACCATGGCTCGAAATGTAGGTTAACGAATACCTAGTTCGAGAGATCCATGATGAAGTGAGGGTAGACTGAGATAGTCGCTCATGAAGATTCTAAGGTAAGGCAATGTACTTATTCATTAGAGGCTCTTAGTCTCCTATAAGGTCACCTAATGGAGTATTGACTCCAAGGTTTGGACGTCTACAAAAATCAGTCAAAAGGAGTGCAAGATACCAGATATATAAAATATGCAGAACAGAAACGAAATGCTAGAAATAACAGAATAACAGTGAAATATCCAGCATAATCTTCACAATACACAGAAATGATATACGAAATAGCAACAGAAATAGCACTTGAACAG
>ML790545.1:259227-272483 GCA_009831015.1 Picea engelmannii
TGAGTGCTTACATGCCTAGTTGGGCTCTGCTAGTCATGACAGCTGTATGGCAAAAGGTTAGAAAGAAAACAACAAAGATATTAACAAGAATTAAACAAAAACCAAATGAAACTATGAGCATAGGAACAAAAACAAAAACAAATGAAAATGGACCAATATCACCAATATATAAGCTAGTCTGATTGATGAAATCCAAAGATACACAATGGAGAAAGAGGACTTGGGTCCCTTCCCTATCCAATGGAAGGCTCTTGAGGCCCTCAACTGATTTCTCTCCTTACAATGAAAGATGAAAGTGTGAGTGAAAGAACTCCAAGCTTATCCACTCTAGTGAGAGATGGACAGCCTATGAAATGGTGTTGATTATGTCTATTGCCAAAGAATGAGTCTCTAGCAATCTCAACAGCATAACAATACAAAGAATTCCTTGAAGAAATGGTGGTCATTCATGGATTTTTATAGCTAAGCATTGGGTTATTATGCAACCTCTTTTGAATGTGAAAAGGGGCTCTTTAGGGCACAATTAGGTCTTTGACCAGCCTCCCCATGCAGATTGAGCTCGGATTTGGTGTCAAATCGACTTGGGAGCCGATCCATTAGTGGTTGGGAGGCCGACCAGTTTCATAAATGCGTTGTTTGGCAGGTGCGTGGGTTTTTTACCCCACAGCCGCGCATATGCGCTCCCGGTATGAAGATGTTACGCGCGCGCGCGCGCCCAGTGGGTACAAAGCGCCTTGTAATTTTTTGGCCATTTTGTATAGTTTTGACCCTTTTGCTGTGCTGTGGAATTAACCTTGTGCCATGAATGACTGTCTTTCTGTGTTGACGATGCGGAGTTCTTGTCGCCCTGTGCGGACGAAATTTCAGTGATAACAATATCGACCAATGCTTAACCCAAGGGGATAATCTTCGATTGAGGTTCTTTCAACACTTCGGTGTTTCGACAATTGGGATACCGAAGGGACATGTTTCCCCGTGCTCTTAAACCTTGAAGTCCAGACTTATAAACCTCGAGATATTAGCATGTGGACAGGCCCCGATGAATGGTCAGGATCCTCTCGGAGGATCCTGTGTCTGGGATGACCGTCCGATGTGAGGTAGAGATGTCAGCTTTACACTGGGGAACAAATGCGCATAAAGGTAAGTAGCGAGCAGATATAGATGGCCAAAGTCCACCTTCTCAAATCTACGGCTGAGGATTCATTCCAGATCCCCCTTGCCATTCTTCCTTTAATGGGGGGGGGGGGTCCGGAATTGGACACGCAACTCTCGAACGGTCGAGATTAACTGATCATCATCAACGACGTTCAGGTGGATTATGGACCCCCCTTTCCATTCTGTCTTTAATGGGGGGGGGCGGTCCAGAATAGTGTGGCATGTGAAGTGGGGCCCCCTCCTGTCATGTCGACTACCATGTCGAGTTTCCCTTTTCGCCACCTGTATTCCACTTAATTATGCGACGGGGCCTGTTATCACTAGCGGTTCTCTACCCCTATTGATATTTGTTCCTATTGGCCATTTGCTGACCTTGTAGGGATTTGTCCCCATTGGTCGGTCGCTAGCCCTATCGGGGTTCGACAGTTGTAGAGTCTAACATTTAGACATTACTGTAGCGTCGAGGCACGAAATACAAATAGGCACTGTGTTCAAATTGAACCATGAACATGACTCGCGATCTCATGGGAATGGAGAAGGAGAGAGAAAGATCCAGCTTACGCTGGGCCTCCATGGATAATTAGGGGTTCTGGTCCGGCAGAAGACCAGAAAAATCTTATTTAGGTAGTGGGTATCTGACAAAGTGGTATCAGAGCATGGTTACAACACTCGGCCTGATTGGGCTCATGAACAAGTTGCACATAAGCTCTATTCGAAGCACTCCTACGAAGATCAACTCCCTAACATAACTCTCTTGTCCAGGATTGAAAACTTGGAAACAAGAACCCGACTGTGTATGCATGTGAAAGAATTATAAATTATGCGCAGATTATAAAAATATATCTAACTCTTGAATAATAGCCAACGTTTGTCTTTTCACTCAAGTGGATGATCAGCTGCAGGAATCAACAAACGTAGAGTATGGTGACTCACCAATATATGGGAGAAGGCTCCTACAATAGAGACGAAGAGTCTGACGAAAGGAGAGCAATAGGAACCCCTCCAGATCTAGCCGAGACTGTGAGGAGTCTCATGGTTGCATTGGAAAGTTGCAAGGCTGACAATGAAAGGATGATGAAAGAGCAAGAAAAGCAAACTGAAATCAATTCATTTTTACTGCAGAGCTTATCTGACCTACAAAAACAAATGCATCATGAACCCGAGATGCATAAACATGATCGTGTCAGTGGCCATACTGAGAGAAGCACCTCAAGAAAGGTCCACCCTAGAGGTAAAGGACCAGTGCCAGACAATTCCACTGAGAAGGAAGCTGGCGATTCAGAAGGCTCTTCCAGCAGCAGGACCAATTCCTATTCTCAAAGAAAACAAAAGAAGCAAAAGAATTCCAAGGGTCATAAATTTGAGGAATTCAGAAAGGCCAAACCTCCCTCCTTCGACGATGAGATAAAGAAGGGAGAGGAAGCCGAGGCTTGGCTACTTGGACTGAAGAAATATTTCAGAGTCCATGATTTTTCAGAAAATTTGAAGGCCCGAGTGGCCACTTTCAATCTGAATGGAAAGGCTTCCATCTGGTGGGAATATCTTAAGAGAATGAAAGGGGTCCGCGAGGAGGACCTGTCCTGGAAACGGTTTGAGAAGTACTTCCGGAAGAAGTATTTTTCGGAAAGATATTTCGACGAGAAGGCTAAAGAGTTTTATGAACTCAAGCTGGGGAAACTCACTATAGAGGAATATGTCAACAAATTCCTCGACTTATTGAGATATGTACCCTACATCAAAGAAGAGAAGGCAAAGGCGCAATGCTTCATCAGTGGGTTACCTAAGGAATACCGGAACCGAATCGAATTCGACGAGCCAAAGACCTTAGAAGACACTATACGAAAGGCAACATATTGTCATGAACAATATGGACATCGGGCAGAGTCTCCTGGAGACTGGAAACAAAAGAGTGGTTCGAAATTTCAGAAAAAGGGGATCAAATCCTCAGGATTTAAAAACTACAAGAAGAACCCCAAAATGAAATTTCCAACCCAGAGTGTACTCCAACAGAACTTTCCATCATCAGATAGAAATAAAACTTCTGGACCTATACCAGTAAAGATTAATAACCCAAAGAAAGAACCTCTAAAATGCTGGGGTTGCAGAGAAGAGCATCTCCTGAGAGACTGTCCACACCAACAACAGAACAGTCGAAAAGTTTATAAAATTCAGGAAGCTACCACAGTCAATGATGTGGCAAGGAGTGTGCTGCAGATTTATGCATCCTTGGATAATAACCAAGATGACCACCAGGCTTCAGTGGTGGAAATAGAAGGTATGATTTTCAACCATCTAGTGTCTATTTTAATTGACCCTGGTTCAAATTTGAGTTATATAGCCCCTAAGACTGTGGATAAGTGTAAGCTACAACCAAAAAAACAAACCAAGCCATGGTTGGTACAGTTATCCATTGGCACTAAAAGAAAGGTGGTAGAGGCCATACCAGCCTGCCAGTTAATGTTGGGTGAATTCCCCACCCAAGCAACCCTTCACGTATTACCCCTGGGATCATACAATCTATTGATTGGTATGGACTGGCTGTCCGCCCATAAAGCCAAATTGGATTGTTACCATAAAACCTTAGAATGTGTGAGAAAATAAGGAAAAAGGATAACCCTTCAAGGGATTCGAAAACCGGTCTCGGTGAGACAAATATCAGCCCTGCAAATGAGAAAGTATTGCCGAAAGGGATGTCCCCTATATGCAATACAGGTGTTAAAAACAATCGAAGGTGATAAACCAAGCCCTGATGATCACCCTATCCTGAGAGAACACAGAGATGTGTTTCCGGAGGAAGTATTGGGCCTACCTCCGAGAAGAGACATTGACTTCTCAATAGAGATTGCACCAGGAGTGGTGTTGGTGTCTAGGACACCCTACCAGATGAGCACACCTGAGTTAGTGGAACTCAAATTACAATTAAAAGAAATGATGGATAAGGGTTATATTCGACCCAGTGTGTCCCCATGGGGAGCACCAGTCCTATTTGTGAAAAATAAGGATGGCACCCTTAGACTGTGTATAGATTATAGACAACTTAATAAAGTAACCATAAAGAACAAGTACCCCTTGCCCAGGATCGATGATCTATTCGATCAGTTGGGAGGCGCGTCTATTTTCTCAAATATTGACTTGAGGTTGGGATACCATCAAGTCCAAATCAAGGGTGAAGACATCCATAAAACCGCTTTCCGGAAACGGTATGGTCATTATGAGTTTGTGGTAGTGCCATTTGGGTTAACCAATGCCCTTGCCACTTTCATGTGCTTAATGAAAAATGTACTCAGTAAATTTTTAGATAAATTTGTACTAGTCTTCATTGATGACATATTAATCTACTCTAAGAATAGAGAAGAACACGAAGAGCATCTCAGACTTGTGCTACAAGTGCTAAGAGAGCATCAACTCTATGCTAAATTCAGCAAATGTGACTTCTTTCAGAAGCAAATACATTACTTGGGACATGTTCTGTCCAAGGAAGCGGTAGCAATAGATCCTGACAAGATCATGTCTATCATGGAATGGCCTACCCCAAAGGATGTCTCAGACATCACATCCTTTATGGGATTGGCGGGATACTATAGGAGATTTATAAAAGGATTCTCCAAGATTGGTTGTCCAATCACTGCCCTCCAGAAGAAGGGGACAAATTTCCTATGGACACAGCAATGTGAAGAAATATTTCAAACCTTGAAACATCTACTAACCCATGCCCCCGTGTTGAAAATTGTTGACCCAGAAGATGACTTCCTTGTGTGCACAGATGCCTGTAAGGAAGGGCTCAGAGGAGTCCTTATGCAGGAAGGAAAGGTGATCTGCTATGAATCCCGAAAATTGAATGAACATGAGGTCAACTATGTGACTCGTGATCTAGAACTGGCTGCCATAGTGCATGCCTTGAAAATGTGGAGGCATTACCTCCTGGGAAGGAAATTTGTACTTATGACGGATCACTATGGATTGCGGTATTTGTTTGATCAACCAAATATCAATGCTAGACAAGCTAGATGGATGGACCTCCTTAGTGAGTTTTATTTTGAAATCAAACACATCAAAGGGAAATAAAATAGGGTGGCCGATGCCCTCAACAAAAGAATGAAAATGATTCACCTGGAAGCAATGAGTACCTACGAGACAGATGTCAAGAACAGAGTCAGAAATGCACAAGAAACAGATCCCTTCGTTCAAACTGTGACCCTGTACCTACAGCAAGAACCCACTGGAGTAAAATATGAAGGCTACCAGATGACCAAAAGAGGTCTACTCACCTACAGAGATAGAATGTACATTCCAAATTGTGACGACTTGAAGAGGTTCATCATGGATGAACTACATAAAACACCCTACACTGGTCACCCAAGATACTAGAAAATGATCACTGCCACCCGGAAACAATTTTATTGGCCTAGATTGAAGAGGGACATAGCCAAATATTTGGCCCAATGCATAGAGTGCCAACAGGTTAAAGAAGAAGATCGACACCCAACAGGACTATTACACCCTTTACCCATCCCAGAATGGAAATGGGAAACCATCTCCATGGATTTTATCACTGGATTACCAACTTCAGCCAAACGGAATGATGCCATTATGGTGGTGGTGGATAAACTGAGCAATTATGATCATTTCATCCCTGTCAAATCAACCTGCAAGGCGATAGATATCGCCCAGATATTCATGAAAGAGGTGTTCAGACTGCATGGTATGCTGAAAGAGATAGTGTCTAACAGAGACACAAAATTCACTTCCAATTTTTGGAAATCACTGATGGCGGGATTGGAGACCAAATTGTTGTTTAGCACCGCCTACCACCCTCAAACCGATGGACAGACAGAAAGAGTGAATCATATATTAGAGGATATTGTAAGGATGCATGTAATGCATCAACCTAGGAAATGGGAAGACTACCTACCATTGGTAGAATTTGCCTACAACAATGACTACCAAGCATCCTTAAAGATGAGTCCCTTTGAGGTCCTCTATGGTAGACAATGCAATACTCCAGTCAACTGGAGTAATCCTGTAAATAGGATTTCTTTTGGACCCGAAATGTTGAAAGAAATGGAACAACGAGTGACTCAGATAAAACAAAATCTGAAGGTCGCTCAGAACTAACAGAAAAGTTATGCTGATCAAAAGAGAACTCCAAGAGAGTTCAAAATGGGAGACCATGTATATCTCAAAATTAAGCCCAGAAGGAGTTCCCTGAAAATGGGAGCTTGTGCCAAGTTGGCACCCCAGTATTGTGGACCCTTTGAGGTTCTAGATAGAGTGGGACCTGTAGCCTATCGGCTAGCACTTCCTCCCACAATAAAAGCACATAATGTTTTCCATGTTTCATTATTGAAGAAATATTTACATGATGCTAATCATATAATTGACTGGTTTGTGATCCAGGTGGAACCGGAGGGAGAATTTATACCAGAACCCCAATGCATACTGGACAGAAAGGAAACCTCACTCCAGAACAGAACCATTGCACAGGTCAAGGTGCAGTGGAAACATTTTGGTCCAGATGAGGCTACATGGGAAATGGAGGATGCCATGAGACAGGCATATCCGATTTTGTTTACTTCTGTACATGCAATTCATGCTAATAGATAAGAAAATCGAGGACGATGTTCCTTTTTAAGGGGGAGGGAATTGCAACACCCTGTTTCCCCCATCTTGTAAATATAACTGGACTGGCCAAGAACTATGGCGAACTCATAAATGTGAATATGTGATGTAAATGGACCTTGAGGAAAAGGTCAATGAATGTGAATAAAATTTTGAATTTATTGCAGGACTGCTGAGAGGGAATGTGTATAAAAAGAGACCATGATGGCGGTGGAAGGCACCTGAAAAGGTGGCATTAAATTCCACCGAGAATTAATACCGTATTTGGACTCCACTGGCCCGAAGAACCAAAAGAGGCTCACTGACCCTAAATTAAATGTCTTGCAGGCTGGTAGGTAGATGGTTTAATGAGGGATGGGAGGTAAACCTCCCATCCATAGAGCCGTCAGGCCTGATCAGTGCGAGGGTAATTGCGCCACATGCAACCTCGCAAGAGGATAAGGCGTGGGGTAGAAGCGATTGTGGGGGCAGACGCGAGGGGAGAACTCTAGAATTACGCAGCGTGAGTGATAGCAGAGAGGAAGGATTGAAACCTTCGCTCCTGGTCACTGGAAAATGAAGACGCATTCTCACAGCATCGTGGTCTCAGCTCGGGGGTGGCTAGTGGTAAATCCGCTGCGAGTTTCTAAGCCTACGGTTGGGTGGAAATGAGCACCCCTCTCAGCAGTTGCTTGACCCCTGGTGTTATCTCTGATAAGTGTTTTTCCTCTGGCATCTTGATATATATATATATATGTGTGCTTATTTTGATAATTATTCTCATAAGCTGTGAAACTGTGAATGATTTCATTATAAGAATGACTGTATGGTGTTTTGATCAGTACTAGTAGTTGTATATTTGTATGGAAAGACTACGTATGGTTTATGTCCTCACGAATTCGTTATTTGTGTGCGTACTGATCTAATTCAGACTTCACGTCTGGTTCTTGGGAGGACGACATCCTTACATACCTCAAGTAGTACCCTGAGTAAATCTCCCCATAGAAATACCTTCCTTGAAAATGCCATCAAGAACCGGGAAGGCGGTTGTGAAGGCGTAAGGCCTTAGTAACCCTGCATAAGGAGGAACGATCCTCTTGAAAACTGAGATGACAGCATAAGGACGAAGTAATGAATTGACGGATGATATCCCATCAGGAGATCTGCGGTCACTCACGACCGTCATATCGGAAGGAGAAGATGAGGTGTTAAGTGCCTTAACCTTGATAGGTGCTGATCGACAGATGAGATTTCGTCAGGGAATCTGCGGTCACCCACGACCGTTAGATTAGTAGGAGAAAGTAGGGCGTTAAATGCCTTACCACTTGGTTTTCCTATGTCTTTGTGGGAGGTGAAGAGTTTAGGACTGTAGATCCCCAAGGTTCATGAGAGTATCTTGACTGTGGATATTTTCCACGCCTAGGGAGTCGTGGGAGAAGGCATGGGTAAGAAACATTATGAACCATCAGACTCGGCTGAAAAACCCGACAGTTGTTGGATCTGTCAAGAGTTACCCAAGGGTCAAGACTCCAGTGTATAAGGGCGAAAAACCCTGGAATAGATCTAAGTCATTCGATTGACGGAGGCCACGTGTCGTAAGATCTCCCATTACGGGAGATCGGGGATCCCAGAATCAGGATTCCTATTGACAAGAGATTGGGACTTTCCCTCGTGGAAATCCTGGGATAGATCTAAGCCGTTCGATTGATGGAGGCCATGTGTCAAAAGATATCCCATTACAGGAAATCAGGGATCGCAGAATCAGGATTCCTATTGACAAGAGATCGAGACTTTCCATTGTGGAAATCCCGGTATAGATCTACGTCGTTCGATTGACAGAGGCCACGTGTCGTAAGATCTCCCATTACGGGAAATCAGGAATCATACGATCGGGAGTCTTGGTGACAAGGGATCAAGACTCTCCAAGGTGGAAACCCCAGAGTAGTTCTGGGTCGTCCGATTTAAGGAGGTGACGTGTCGAGAGATTACCCGTTTCGGGAAATCGGGAATCAGGGATTCGGGAGTCTTGTTGACAATAGGTCAGGCTCTTGCCTTGATAAATCCTGACGAAAGAGAGGTTGTGGTCATATGGGAAGAGGTCATATCGACCAATGCTTAACCCAAGGGGCTAATCTCCGATTGAGGTTCGTTCAACACTTCAGCGTTTCAGCATTCGAGATACCGAAGGGACATGTTTCCCCGTGCTCTTAAACCCCGAAGTCCAGACTTATAAACCTCGATATGTTAGCATGTGGACTGGCCTTGATGAATGGTTAGGATCCTATCGGAGGATCCTGGGTCTGGGATGATCGTCCAATGTGAGGTAGAGATGCCAGCTTTACGTTGGGGCGTGGATGCGCATAAAGGTAAGTAGCGAGCAGATCTGGATGGCCAGAGTCCACCTTCTCATATCTACGGCTGAGGATTCATTCCGGAGCCCCCTTTCCATTCTGCCTTTAATGGGGGGGGGTCCGAAATTGGACACACAACTCTTGAACGGTCAAGATTAACTCATCGTGATCAACGACGCTCAGGTGGATTCCAGACCCCCCTTTCCATTCTGTCTTTAATGGGAGGGGGGTTTGGAATAGTGTGGCGTGTGAAGTGGGGCCCCCTCCTGTCATGTCGACTACCGTGTCGAGTTTCCATTTTTTCCACCTGTATTCCACTTAACCACATGAAGAGGCCTGTTCTCACTAGCGGTTCTCTACCCCTATTGAGATTTGTTCATATTGGCCATTTGCTGACCCTGTAGGGATTTGTCCCCATTGGTCGGTCGCTAGCCCTGTCGGGGTTCGACGGTTGCAGAGTCTAATGTTTAGACATTAATGTAGCGCCGAGGCGCAAAATAAAAATAGGCACTGCGTTCAAATTGAACCGTGAACATGACCCGCGATCACATGGAAACAAAGAAGGAGAGAGAAAAAGCCAGCTTACGCTGGGCCTCCATGGATAATTAGGGGTTCTGGTCCGGCAGAAGACCAGAAAAATCCGATTTAGGTAGTGGGTATATTACACTCTTTATGAAAAGTCCTCTTACTCATTTACACTCAATGTTGCTGGAATATTTATTAAGTAGAGTAGTATATTATTTGCACTATTATGAACAATTGATGATTAGATGAGATTGATGGGCTAGTATGGATTTCAGTTTATGTGGGTCTATGGGAATTAGACACTTCCTTGTTCCTCCTAATAGTTGCCAGCCTTGACTCCTTAAATTGTTAAAATCCATTGGAACCTGGGATTGAGTGTTACACGTAAAAATTGCTCAGCTGGATAAGTGTCGCATTGTCCCTCTCAATTGTCGTAAGTGTCGCATTGTCCCTCTCAACTTTCGCAAGTGTTGCAAGTTGGTCACTAGTGTCGCAAAGGATGTTCAGAAATACTGTCATGATAACAACACTAAGGAGACACTTATAACATCTCACATGACTAATTTGAAGGAGGAGAACTGATCTAATGAAGTCAAACAACCTTTTTCCATCTGAAAGCACCCTAAAAACTGAGTTTTGGAGAGGAGCGCTCCCCCTTACACTATCTCGGAGCGTCGGTGCTCCCCAATACACTGTCAGGGAGAGTTATAACGCTCCCCTGGCCCTTTTGAGGGAGCTCTATAGATTTTGAGAGTGTTGGCGCCCCCTAAAGCTTACTAGGGAGCGCTACAACGCTCTGATGGCCCTTTTAAGGGAGCGCTACCTATTCTGGGCGGTTGTTAATATGTTGAGACGAATGGGGGAAGCATCTTTTCATTCTTGGAAGGTAGTTGGATTCGAATCCCTAGTCCAGCTATGATCCTAGGGTAGATCCTCAACTGAAGGAGGAAAATCCTCACCTTCCCCAAGGATATCTCAAGATTGTTGAGCCTCTCCAAGGCTATATAAGAAAGCTTCCTAATGGTGAAGAAAAAAGGGGAAATGAAGAATGATACCAAACCTATGATCTCATAGGTGAGGCTGCAAATGCAGAATTACACCAAACTTATGATCTCATAAGTGATTGGGGGAAGAATTGAATATATGAAACCTATGATCTTGGAGGAAACTTACAATAAGCTAAAGGAGATTGATCAGTGAAGCTTTCAGGCAAGGGTTATACGAAGAGGACTTGACGAAGCTGTCACATTCACATCTACGATTATAAGTACTGCTGTCGTTATTCTCATTAATATGACATGCTTGGCCTGTTTCTTTCTAGTTTGTGTTTGATGTTACATGAACTTATCATTCGATGGTAGATCTGTTTTCAAGCTAATATCAATAGAGTAGGAAGTAGTCGTATCTTGTTTTTCCCGCAGGACTCAGCGAGAAGCAAAGGATTGGAGCGCAACTCGGAGCGTGCAGGGACAAACGTCGATAACAGGTAATTCTATTATCCTTCCTCCTCATGTGTTAGTTTAGATAGATTTGAAGGGAATTCAGTGTCCACGTTAAGCATTTTTCTGTCTAGGGTTAAGGTCAAGCTCTAGAGGTCGATCTACTTGTCCGCAGGCAGATTTTCCTACAACAAAAACTGGCGACTCCGCTGGGGAGATAGCCTCAATTCAAAACCTCTTGTTTGGATTTTTCTCCTCATTGACCTTGTTCTACCCCTTGATTGTTTCAGATCTTGTTTAACCCTCTTTGATTAGTTTCATGAGCTGATTGGCTCCTTGTCCCATCATACTCAGCATAGTTGTCGAGTTTGAACTTCAATTTTTGAAATTTCTTGACATTTCTGGAACTTTTAGGCCCTGGCACCCCTGTCCTAGTGTTAACAGAGCGCCAACACTCCTAAAGGCTTTGCACAGAGTGCTATAACTCTCCTTGCCCTTGGCAATAGAGCGCCAGCCTCTTTTTGGCCCAGAAACCTTCCAAAATTGCATTCTTTTGGATTTTGCCTCTGTGTTCCCCTGCTGAGTGATCTTGAGAGTCAATTTTTCTTCCTTTTCAGCCTTGACATTTGTCTTTTTGAAGGATAAACACCTTGTTAATTGGATCTTGCATCCTTCTTCACTGTTTTCATTGGTTTTTCCTGTTGAGTGAAATTCAAAACTTATGCATTGTTCTTATCTCCTCATCAACTGAGTAAAAACACCTTGTGAAGTTCATCAAAGGCCTACAGACCTCCTTGTCTTGATTTCAAGATCATTATTCTTCAATTTTTGCTTTTGGGTGTGAAGTTTGCTTCTCTCTTTGATTGTTTCTTTTCTTTCGCTTTTTCGTTTTGATTGCTACGAAAGGGTGTATTGTTTGTGTGACTTTTGCTTGTGCTAGTTCGATTTTCATTTATACCAAGAAGATAATTAGTAAAGACAAGCATTGTGTTCTATTGATCATCATTCATATGAAAACAATAAAAGATATCTTCATGATTGATTGAGCATATTAGAAGGCATTTGAAAGTTTTTGCATTACATCAGGATTTGATTGAAGAAAAAAAAAATCGTTTGAGGGCATTCCGTAGTTGTGCTTGTTAGTGAAAGAAATCTCTCTCTCCCTTAGCTAGAAGTTCATCGAAAGGAAATGACTGATTATCATATTCGATGCATTCTTTGGGTCTGAGTCATAATTCCATTTGTTTCACTTCCATGCACCCCTTTGCGTAAAGAACAACCATAAAAATCAACGCTAATTAAAAGTTATCTAGAACTTTTTCTTTTCTGGGATCCTCCACCAACAGTAGAATAGGTGTAGTACTTTGGATCAGGGCTGTGAGCATAACTCTCCAAATTTTCTAAAACAAACATTAGCATCCTGAGTTAGGGAGAGAAAATCCAGTTATCGTATAAGTCTGCCTGGGATCCCCCTCTCACACAGGGGTTACACACGAGGTTGCATTCGGGTAAGCTACGGGGACTAACCCTCCATGGTTTAACTGATTGTGGTGGTCTGATCGTATTATGGGGGTCACTTTGAGGTAAATACACAATTGCCGCGTGGAAGATTCTTAGTTGATTTCGGGCTTGATACCCTGCCCGTACGTTCGGATCGAACTATCGATTGTTCCCACCCAGGGGCTGACTGCGAATTAGTAACCTTAGTGGCCATAATATTTAGGTTCTTACACAAGGTGACGGTGACGGGAAGTCTCACTGTACCTGGAGCAGACATTGGTCAAACTCACTCGGGCTCCTTGGAGGGTAAATCCACAATTACTGCGTGGAATCTTGCACCAAGGCGTAAGTCCATTAAGCAGGTCGCCATTGTAACTATTCCACCCTATCCTCGCCCCTTCTGGACTTGATCACGCGACGTTGGATTTCATCACCAACTAGTACGGTCATCAAAAGAAGGTCTTGTTTGCTTGGTTGTGATTCTTAGATTTCTATTAGCGTATGTTGTTTCTTTTACTTAGTGGACCGTAGGTCGAGTCAGTGCCAATGGCATCGAATCCTAGGAGTACCAATGGAGGAACCCCTTCTTCTGGGGAACCTTATACCTTTCCTTCATTTGGAAAATTTGGTCCTCCATATGTTGCCACACTGAGTCTTCCAGGACTCACTATTGGATTACCAGTTTGGT
>ML790545.1:277200-318782 GCA_009831015.1 Picea engelmannii
AATGAAGAATGATACGAAACCTATGATCTCATAGGTGAGGCTGCAAATGCAGAATTACACCAAAATTATGATCTCATAAGTGATTGGGGGAAGAATTGAATATATGAAACCTATGATCTTGGAGGAAACTTACAGTCAGCTAAAGGAGATTGATCAGTGAAGTTGCTGTTATCCAGGTCTTGGATATTTCAGGCAAGGGTTAGACGAAGAGGACTTGACGAAGCTGTCGCATTCGCATCTACGATTGTAAGTACTGTTGTCGTTATTCTCATTAATATGACACGCTTGGCCTGTTTCTTTCTAGTTTGTGTTTGATGTTACATGAACTTATCATTCGATGGTAGATCTGTTTTCAAGCTAATATCAATAGAGTAGGAAGTAGTCGTATCTTGTTTTGCCCGCAGGACTCAGCGAGAAGCAAAGGATTGGACGCAACTCAGAGCGTGCAGGGACAAACATCGATAACAGGTACTTATATTATCCTTCCTCCTCATGTGTTAGTATAGATAGATTTGAAGGGAATTCAGTGTCCACGTTAAGCATTTTTCTGTCTAGGGTTAAGGTCAAGCTCTAGAGGTCGATCTACTTGTCCGCAGGCAGATTTTCCTACAACATTGAGCGTTGCTTATGTGTCTTGGAGGTCCTAACCTTGTAGGGTAGGGTGGGAGGGTAGTATCGTATGTCATTTTATGATTATCCTTATGATCCTTAAAAAGCGTTATGTTATCTCATATTATCTTGATGTTATCTGATGATTTTCCTTATGAGACGAATTGAGAGATTTATGATTCATGTTGTGATGCGCCATTATTAAGGGATGGATTGGTTATGGGCTGTTGTTTACTATGTTAATGCATCGATATATGTATCATCATTCATTGCAATGTTGTGGAAGCTTATGTCATGCAAGTTTGTTAATGTATTAATATTGTTCATTAATATGTCAGATGATGTGCCAATGATGTCATTATTAATTGTGATGTATATTTCCTAATGCAATTTTTTTTTTACCTATTGTATGTCTCTTTGGTTGTCATAATGGAGGGCCATTACATATGGTATCAGAGTGGCTTCAACCCTCCGACTGTGGATAGCCATGTCTTCCACCAAATTAATCCCTTGATTAATACTCAATGCTAATTGAATTATTAACCTGTCCTTGTGGTAATAATGGTTAGTGGATTCCACATAGATTCACAACATGGTTCTGGGGAAGGATGTGCAACGCCTCCAGAAGTGCCCGCTCCCTAAGAGTCTAAACCCCAAGGGGAGGAACAAGTCCTTGGGCAGGAGTCGATTGTTGTAAGGTATGTGGATGGTCTGACAAGGTCCTTCCAGGGAATGTCAGAGGCCTTGATTAACCATCTGTACTGAGATGATGCCAGGGTGCCTATACCCCTGAGGGTCCACAACGTGCCCCAACTAGATGGGTATCATTCACAAAAAACTCGAGAGGGTTAAGTTCCTGAGTCCACGAGTGCCACAGATGGCTTAGTCCTTGAGGCATCACAGGAGAGAAAGGTGATGTGCTTCTCACTTCACGATTTTTACCTCCAACATGAAGGTCTTCATGGCAGTATTCAACTAAAGGGGAGTGCTCTTCTATGGTGGAAGACGCTCCCACCTTAGATAAACATGGTCATCAAAGCTGTGTTATGGGAATGATTTGAGGAACAGTTTCAAGAGAAGTATTTTTAAGAGGAATTCATTGACAACCAACTCGATGAGTTCAACACCTTATGACAAGGTGTTTGTATGGTGTCAGATTATAAGACCATATTTATGGAGCTACTTCGATACGCCCCACATCGGAACCTGAAAAAGGTGGAGATCAACAGGTTCGTGATCGGCCTTAACTCTAGCTTTCATGTGAAGGTGAAGATATAAATTCCTTAGACATTGCATGATGCAGTCCAGTAGGCCTCATAGCTGAGAAAGATTTGATCACAGGATTCAAGGCATGACTCCTACAAGATTGTCTGGATTGACGACATCCAGTGGGAAGAAGCATCAGACACAAACCAAATAAGACATCTTGGTATCAATATACGTTTATATAACCCTTGTTCACGACACCAAGATGATGGGTTCCTCAGCAGAGAACACCCTACAAGGGACCACCACTTCAACAACAACATCAGTTAGGCCTGTTCAATGGCACAGACTAGGGTTCAGGCTAGTGGGCCAACAACTATTACTTTGGGGACCAAGAGTACTAGACCAAATACCAAATGATGGACATGTGGAGAGCCCCATCACCAGTGAGACTGTTCAGTTTAAAAAGCTAGAGAGGCCAGGTCAACATGACACACTACCATTGGGGAGATGAGAAAGGCCCATAGGATTCATGACCATGGTGAATAACCGTCAGGCCGAGCACCATTCCATTGTGCGAGAGGCGTCAGGTACCATCTTCCACAAAAAAGTTTAGTATTTATTAGATCAAAGTGCTACAACGAGCTCTATTCCTAGTACTGCACTGAAGGGATTCAAGTAAAGGCATTCTACAGGATGAGCTTAGATTCATCGATATGGCTTCGGGTGCCAACCAGATGGTTGGAGGAAGGGGTATGAATTGCCACTTTAACTTGGGGAATAATGTAATATCTTGACAACGTGGTTAGTATGGACTGGTTGGATTCACATGAGGCAATATTCAACTATAAGATGGAATGATCGAGTTTGGTTGATGATGAGGGATAGAGACGAGTGATTGTAGGAAGGAACCGGGGAGTATCCTTGAGGTTCATTCTTCCCAATAGGTATAGAAGAGCATGCGCAGGGATGCAAGCTATATGTAATCTTGGCGCTAAATGACAAGGTCATGATGAAGGTATTTGAAGGACCTTCCCGTGGCACAAGTACGCTTGCGTGTTTCAATAAAATTACCCATATTTCTACCCACAAAGGATTTGGAGTTTTTAATTGAATCAAAATCCTAGAACTAAATCGATAGAAAGAGCGCCTTATCAAATGTTGACCGCTAAGTTACAAGAGTTTAAAATGAAATGGAAGGAGTAGTTGGACCTAGGAATTATACATCTAGGTGTGTCACCTTGGGGTGCACCTGTTATTTTCCTATGGAAGAATGATTGGTCATGGAGACTCTGCATTGACTACCGTCAATTGAACAAGGAAAAAATCAAGAACTAGTATCTGTTGCTAAGAATAGATGATCTGTTGATCAGATGAAAGGCACGATGGTGTTTTCGAAGATTGAATTGAGATCAGGGTATCACATTACTGGTCAAGGAGGACAACATTACTAAGAATGCATTCAAGATGATGTTTTTACATTACGAGCTTACCATTTTACCATTTGGACCGACAAACTCCCCAAGGGTATTCATGAGCTTGATGAATGGGGTGTTCTGCGAATACTTGGACAAGTTCATTCAAGTATTCATCGACAATATTTTGATTTATTCTTGGATGATGGAAGAACGTGAACATTTTCTCTTGGTACTACAATGTCTTTCAGAGAACAAATGGTTTGGGAAATTGTCGAAATGATCTTTTTATCAATAAAAGATTCATTATTTAGGGCATGTTATCTTCGATGAAGGTATCGTTGTGGATCCAGCGAAGGTAGAGGTTATTATGGAATTTCCTACACCGACGAATGTCCCAAAAGTGCATAGCTTCATGGGTTTAGTGGGACATTATCGGCGTTTCATCGAGGGTTTTTCGAGGATAGAAAATCTGATTACGAAGTTGCAGAAGAAAAAAAAGAAGTTTGTTTGGACCAAGAAATGTGTAGAATCATTTCAAAGGCTCAAGGAGATATTGATGAAAGCGTTGATACTAAAAGTCCCTGAAATGGACGAGGACTTCTTGGTATGCACATATGCATCCAAGGAAGGATTAGGAGGAGTCTTGATGCTAGATGGTCAAGTGATAGCTTACATATCAAGAAAGTTAAGAAATCATGAGGAGAACTACACGACACATGACTTGGAGTTATTATCCACTGTGTATGCCCTGAGAGTGTGGGGATGCTACCCGATGGGAAGAAATTTCTAACAAAAAGAATGGAACACTATGGTTCACAACACCTTATTACTCAAAGTGACTTGAACGCGCGGAAAAGGCATTGGTCACAACTTCTTAGCGAGTACAATTTTGAGATTATCTACATAAAAGGAACAATGAATAGAGTTGCAGATGCGTTGAGTTGGAGACCACACATATTGTTGGTGGTTCCTCTTCAAATGAATCTTCATGAAATGATTCTAACTATAGCGCGGCGATGACTGGTATAAAGAGGTTAAGGAATTCTATTGGACAAGACACCATGTTGGTACCAAAATTGAGGGATATACTGTGGAAAATGACGGATGATTTGAGAATTTTTGATCTTATACAAAGCTCATAGAGCAATGTACATGCCTCATCCAGGAGTCATGAAGATGAGGACAAACCTTAAGCCCTTATTCTTCTAGAAAGGATAAAGGTGGACATCATCAACTATGTGGAGAGATGTCTAAAAGGTCGATAGGTGAAGGTTGAACATAGACATCCGACAGGATTGCTACAACCAAATGCTATTCTGGAATCGAAATGTGAGATCATTTAGATGGAATTCATTGGGGAAATTGTCTCTGATGGGAAGGAGGCATGACTCAATTTTATTGATAGTTGACACTCTAATGAATAGTTCACATTTTGTCCCTATGCATATGATGCATCAAGCACCAAGTATAGATACATTTTATATCAGCAAGATATTGAGACTGCATATGTACCAAAAGAATCATATCCGATAAGGGAATCAATGTTTGCAAGATGATTTTGGACGAGTTTCCCAAGAGGCCTTGGGAACACCAATGAACTTTAGTAAAAACACATCACTGAGATAGACACGATGATCGAAGGAATGAACCAAATTTGGAAGGTTTTGTTGCATATATGTGTGTTGGACCAACAAAAACGTTGGGAATAGATCTTTCCATTGTACGAGTTCATGTGCAACAACAACCATCAAGGTATTGTTGAGATGGAATTGTTTAGTTCCTCTGTAGGTGACCATGTTGGACACCTTTGAGCTGGGATTGACTCGAGGATGGGGTCCTGGTAGGACTAGAAGTGATCCAATAAATGGAAGGACAATTACAAACGATAAGAAAAAGGGTTGGAAGAAGCGCAAGATCGACATAAGGGATTTTTCGATGTGCATCGCTTGACCATAATTATGATGGGCCTAATGGCTTCTCATGCCTCATTATTTGAGGCATTGCGTGAAGTTTATCATGTATATGTGTGAAAATTTAGGTCAGTGATCCTATGCATGTGATTGACTTGAGTTCTTGGCGGATTTTGGGCGAGGGTGTGCTCACGGCAGAACGAATCCTCTTTTTGGAACATCACATTCAATAGCTATGGAACCAAACTGTTGATCAGGTCAAGGTCCAGTGGGACAATTATAGTCCACACTCAGCTACCTGGGAGGACACATATGATATGCGTCAGTAGTTTCTATTTTATTTTGATAGCTAGACAGTTAGATATTGTCAGATACCTTATTTCTGCACTTGTATACTGTGAAACTTCGGGACAAAGTTTAAAACAAGAGGGGGTGTATGTAACATCACACTCTTGTGCACACCTGATGTGAATTATTCTTTGAGGACACTTGCATGCAATTGATCTGGTTCATTATAGGACTGACTGCTTTGCTTATGGATTCGAATGATGAGACTATGGATTATGATGTTATATTATGACTATATATAGATATATGCTATTGGCTATTTTGTCCTGAGTGTGCAGGACACTTGACTGATTGAGGATGCCAATGGCATCGATGGACCTCCTTGGACTCTGGATTGAGTCAGGGAGTGGACTGTATATGGTTTGAGTATTTCTATTATTGCATATGTGACATATGACGAGGTATATTATGATGTTGTTTATTGATCACTGACATGTTTCATTGATGGATTCAGGCTGACGATTATTTGCTAATCAGAATCACATTTGGAGTAAAGGGGTAATGCACAAACCTTCCACAACCTACTAGCACTCCCATCGTGGCTCGAACTATAGGGTAATGATTACCTAGTTCGAGAGATCCATGAGGGAAGATTGAGACAGTCGCTCATGAAGATTCTAAAGGGCATGCAATAAGGCAGGGTCCTTATTCCTTAGAGGCCCTTAGTCTCCCAAAAGTTCACCTAACAAAGTATTGACTCCAAGGGCTGGACGTCTACCAAAATTAGTCAAAAGGCGAGTGGCACCCTTGGAGCATGCAGTGTGCCTTGAAGGGCACATCGCATAAATGCGACATGAATAAAGGAGAGTTTCACCCTTGGAGCATGTAGTGAATCTTGAAGGGAATGTCGTGATTTTAAACAGAAGTGAGTCAATGAAACTAGGTGCCTAGAAAACAATATCTTACTTTGACATCCTCAACCTTGAATTAATTATGTATGAGTAAAGTTTATTAATTGTATTTTTTCCCTTAAAAATTTTCTAAGCCTAGTTGAAATTAAAGTCTATGTCTAAGTAGGATATGGGGACTAAAAATTAATTAAACAATTAATAAATGAGGGGATGAAGAAAAGAAAAGGGGGGAAATTAAATTTACAATTTAAAGGAGGATTAAATTATCTAAAAATTTAATTGTTGTCTATGTGCAAAACTTACTAATTCTAAACTTAGACAAAAAGGGGAAATTAAATGAAAAATGAATGTGGAACATAGAAAGGAATCTAGTCTAGAGAAATTTCTTAAACGAGCTCAGCTAAGCTTTAAGAAGGGTGTCATTCATTAAATTAAATTGAGGGAATAAAGGGACAACAAGGAGCAGTTTTAGGAATTCTTTTAGGTGGGTTAGGTAAATTGGCAATTTAATTTAATTAATTAAATGAATTTTTGGTGCAACTAAGGGATTGGGTGACAAGTGTACAGGGGAGAATATTTCCTAACTAATTTTTAACAAAAATAATTTAATGTGAAAATGGAAAGGTCACTAAGAAGAAATCTATAAAAGAAATGGCAGAGAAGAGGAATGAACACAACTGGCAAGCGTAAGTTTATGCTACCAGATTTTTCTTGACTGATTTTTCTTGTGGGAGTTGGGACACCCAACCTGAATAGAGAGTGGTAGCTCAACCTTGCGAGGTGATCTGGGAGCTATATTATTCTATGGTTTGTGTGCGTGGCCCCTTTGTGGTTCGGGGGTTTAGGGGGAAGAAGAGTACCCCTAGCATTGGCTGGGAGGTACCAGTGAGGTCTCAGTGATTAACAAGCAGGGAGTTGGATGGAGCACAAGCATGGGAAACCAACTTCATATTCTTCTCCTTTCGGTTACGATACACATGTCTAAGAGTTGTTGCTGTAAATTAGTTAAATGTTTTTGTATGTGGAATTATATGTTATGAAATTGTAATGGTTTTCTATATCTGTGTGTGTGAATTTATGAGTTCCTTGACATTTTTATTTTTCTTCTTGTACCCTTGCCAAAATATAGATAACGTTCACATCCAAAACTATGTCTTGAAGTTTTCAAACCTCTGAGATTTTTTTCCCTTTTCTACCTTAGATTCTGCATATTTTTTTAATTTCCAGAACATTTCAACTCGGATCTGCTATTTTATCTGATCCCTTCGTGGTTTTTATTTTAAATATGTTTTATCCCTTGGGTGATGTATTGCTTTTAGTCTATGTGTTTTAATGGGTATTTTATTTCCCCCCTTTCTCATATGCATTGCTAAGGGACGCCCAGGTAGAGCCCATACAAATTTTCCCTCATCTCTGTGTTTTTTCTAGCCTTAAACCCTCAAAATTTTTGCCTCGTTTCATAGAAGTTTTGGGACCTTATGTTGCCCAAGCTTATAAATCTTGTGATCTTGTCAACTCGTTAAGTGTTGTAAATGAATGAAAATCTGTAATGGATGTATTTCCCATGCTATCTTTAGAACACAAACCCATAAATTATTGAGCGTTTATGTTATGTTTATGTTGAAATTTGAAAAAAAAAATATTTGGAGTATTTATTTGTGGAACGATTTGGGCCTGCCACATTAGATCGACATTACTTAGCACCTCTGTGTTCATTTATTGTTCATTCCTCATGATTAACCATTCCTAAGCTATTCGTTGCCTGTAATTGTAAATTCGATTTTCAGAATTGTTTTGTTTCAAGGTCCGGATCAAGGGTCGGACCGAGGGCCAGATCAAGGGATGGATTGAGGGACAAATAAAGGGATAGGTCCAGGACCAGATGGAGTGTTAGATTAGGAGGTACACTGACTTAATGACTAATTTGTGGACTGAAACTCTTGTTTTGTGTCTCTGTCCTTAGCACTTGGTGTAGAATTGGGTTGGGAAAATCTAGTGAACTATTGACCCTTGCGAACCATTTTTCTTTTTGAGTTTTAAAATTTGATTTATGTTTCCATTTCCTATGCCTTGTACAGTTCTGAAGATAAATTATGACTTATAGGAAATCTAGTTTGTTGCTCAAATAACCGAGAACCTTGATTTTATATTTCGTTCTACTGGTAGGGAGATTTAGTGTTTATTTAATAATCTGGAATCAATTTGTGGTGAAAACTTGAACTCACATATTGATATAAATTTTAATTTCTCCCTGAACTCATTTCCTTCCTAGTGTTTTTATTCACGTATTTCTCTCTATGTTAGGCACTTAAAATCACCTAGATTTTGTTTCCCTCCTGGCGATTTTATTCCCTTGATTTATCTTTGAGTTTGGAAATTAAATTTTTCCTAGCTTCCTTCCTCCATGAATTTGAGATTCATGAATAACTCTGTGTTTTTGGTGTAACCTTCCAGGGTTTATCTCTGTGTGTGTCTGTTAGCCCTCTGTGCTGGAATACCATATTCGTTTGGGTATTTCATTGTTGGTCAAACATCATTTATTTTTTCTTGTGGCTGAGTACAGTTCAATCTGGAGGAGTTATTGGAAAATTTATGTATGTACTACACCTCAAGAAATCCCCTTTATGCTTTCTGGAACTTTTTAAAATCGTTTTAATTTCTACATGAATCTCATGGTATGTTCATCAGAGTCACTTCGTTGGCACTCCTTGAGGTCTTGTTGTTAGCCTCAAACACCTAGATTGATGTTCCCTTACCTTTAACCTCTATTTTTTCGACTGTAACTCATACCCATACAAATTTCTTGATGCCTATATTCTTTTTTATTTCAAAAAATTTCGTTATCAGAAATTTCTTTGTAATAAGGTCCAGACGGAGGACCGAATGAAGGTACAGATGGAGGAATGGATGAAGGTATGGATAGAAGACCGGATCAAGGTATGATTTGAGGATCTAATTAAGGTCTGGATTGAAACATAAATATTTTTGCACCAGTTCAGGGGTTGGAATAAATTCCAGAACTCTTCCCTTGGATTCTTAAATCGGAAATGCAACTTAACATCTAATTATCCATTAATTGTTACATCAGATTGGTCATTCTTAACTCCTTTAATGAATTTGATAAAAGTATTTCCCTCTTATTTATGGAAGAATGAGTTATGGTCTTCCTTGAATTCCTGTAATGGATATGTACGCTGTCAAATTTTTATTTATTGTGTTATGTTGATTTTATTAGTTTTATAATGGGTACATGATGAAAGGTAGCATGTTAAATTATTGTATTGTTTAAGTATGACTGATCTCCTTATAGTTCCTAGATGGATATGTAAAGTAACTTGATGTCCTTATGTTATGGGTGACGAGTAATCATCTTATGGATCCCTCAGATATGAATTTAGCATAGACTCGTTGATTGTAATTACACTTATGATTTTTAGCCCTTAGCTTTCTAATATTTTATATTCTTAGTAGATATTCCTTAATATGAAGTTCCATAGTTGAATTACATGAGATTTATATTATTTATTCTCCTTGGGTTAATACTCTTTATGAAAAGGCCTCTTACTCATTTACACTCAATGTTGCTGGAAGATTTATTAAGTAGAGTAGAATATTATTTGCACTATGATGAACAATTGATGATTAGGTGAGATTGATGAGCTAGTATGGATTGTAGTTTATGTGGGGCTATGGGAATTAGACACCTCCTTGTTCCTCAGAACAGTCTCCATCCTTGAGACCTTAAATGGTTAAAATCTATTGGAACCTAGGCTTGATAATTTCTTATGTGTCGTGGAGGTCCTAACCTTTCAAGGTAGGTTGGGCAAGTAGTATCTTATGTCATTTTATGATTATCCTTATGATCCTTAAGAATTTTTATGATATCTTATATTATCTTGATGTTATCTGATGATTTTCCTTATGAGACGAATTGAGAGATTTATGATTCATGATGTGATGTGTCATTATTAAGGGAGGCATTGGTTATGGGTTGTTATTTACTCACTAGAAAATTTGGGTCATTTTGCGACGACTGTTTCGACACTCTTGCGACGTTATGTCATGGATATTGCGATGAATATTGGGTCTCCCAAATGTCGCTTCGCATGAAGTGGCACGTGCAACGAACCTTACATAATTTCGCAAGAGAGATGACACTAGGGAGTTGTCACAATTGTGACAAATAAGAAATATCATTGTCAGAATGACTAAGTAGGGAAATTGTCGAAAGAGCGACAAAGTAGGGAAATCATCGCAAGCGCGAATAGCGATGAAAATCGTCGTAAATGAGACAATGTAGAGAAATCGTCGCAAGAGAGACAATAAAGGGAGATCATTGCACACCCGACATATTAGGCAGATTGTCACAAGATCGACAAGCGTAAGAAACTTTGCGACGAATCAACTTTTGAAGGAGTCATCACAAGAGCGACAAAAATAGGGTATATTGCGACAAACTTGCTATACAATTTTTGTGATTTGTATATCAAGTTCTTTGCATGATTTTTATGTGATCGTCACAATTGCAACGAGAACAATTTATTTTAAAAAAAATAAAATTTGATTTTTGATCCAATTATACAAGGTGTTATGATTTCACACTAAAGAGGTAATCCAAGTGAATTTCTTGCATTGATAGAGTTTTGGTAACCATGTACAACATAAGATTTTTTTTTTCCATGCTAGGAACCAATTGGTCCTAGTAGAAGGAGGTCATTCACACATCCTCTTGTGGAATTTCTACATGATAGCATATCTAGGAACTAGAGATAAATCCATATCACGAAATCGAGCCAGTAACAAAATCCAACATTCATAGTTAGATCCATGATCAAGAGAAACACAAAGATGACACATTGTTCTAGATTGGTCCTCTAATATTTTGGAGAACAAAAACACTCTCAATGGGGAGGCCTGATTTGAAATGGATCTAAACATAGGAATGATTATAAGAATCAATACCTACAAGTATAATTTAAAAATTAATGAAGGCTATATAATAAAGGACAATGCAGGATTTAATAAATTAAATGAGACAGAAAAAAAAATAAAACAAAATAAAATAGAAAAATGAAAATAGGAGAAAAATCGAGAGAGAGAAATGGGAACTAAAAGGTCGGTCTCTTGGCCTTCCCATTACCCCCAAGATCTCCTATTATTCCTTTTGACATGACTCTCAAAGGGTATTTTTTCCAAAGAGGAAAGTATGCACAAAGACCCATGACTTACATTGTAACCAAAGATTCTCAAAATGAGAATTGAATAACCATTGAATTTTTTTTTCCCCATTTGGGTTAGTTCTAGAGTAAACTTTATGTCATTGTGTGACATCTCATTTATTTTAAATTAATGTAATATAAGTTGGATTGGATTTTAATTAAAATAAAAACCAGTTTCCTATACAAAAGTTACTAAAGATGAGATACTAACATGCTATGTCTCATATGAAATATGTAGAAATGATGGAGGAACTAGTGAGGGAAATGGATCCACTTGCTAAGATCCCTTTGTAATATTAGTAGTATGTGGTTTTAGTGTCGGATGCAGGAGGAAAAAATGTTACCCTTGTGGATCCCTTTGGAATATTAGTAGATGATCCTTTTGGCATATTAGTAGTATGTGGTTTGAGCAAATTTGGTGGTAGTGAGAACTCTTGAGTATAATCAAGCTTTCCTTGATTGTTATGTGGGACTTCATATTTCAAAGTGAAATTTTGGGAGTTGACGATTGGCATTGTTACCAAGGTCAAAAAAGTTTGATTCCCTGGATTCAATAGATCTGGTATATCATGGTGTTGGGAAGTCGTATTTCTTTGAATCATTAGTTTACAGTTGCTTGTATTGATGGTGAGAGAAAGAAATGGTATGCAAGGAATTTCATGGTCTCACATGGTAACTCCAATTATGGAGCACATCCCTTTGATTGTTATGGATAAATTTTCTCTAGTCTGGGAAGATCAAGATCTTGACTACTATAGTTTTGTGCAACACAAAAGAGATATTGATGGGGGTGGTGTTGACTTGGATATAGAATCAAAAGATTATGTAGCCAATCTTATCTTAGAAAACAAAATCAAATTCCAAAATGATTCAATTCAAAATAGATAACAGGAATATAATAAGAGGAAATTTTTTTTACCATTTTAAAAATTGACTAAAGATGGGTCGTGTAGTTCAAAATTAATTATCGCTTTAACACTGGTTGCATTTTTTATCACTATCTTCCCTGACCTCTTAATGCATTTAGCCCCTTTCTCTACATGTTTTTTGAGATCGATATTTTCTCATCTCAATGATTCATTCTAAACAGTAAGCATTTTGATTCGGGCCTGGAGAAGGGGAATATCAGTGTAATACCGCTCGATCCAAACGAAACAATCATCACATTGTACAGGAGGAATGGAAGTTCTATGGAGATAATGGTAAAACATGGGTGTATCCACCTTATCTATTATCTTATTCTGATCAGGCCTGATACTAGGGAACCCCTCCTTACCCTTGAGGCACGGTGGTAGATTTGTCACAAAGTCGTAGGGTTTAGTAGAAGCAATGTCTTTGTTCCTATAACCATGCAAATATGGGTCTTCAAGAATGAGGAACTCTTCGATATCAAGTTCTGAATACTCATTGATATTGATCAGGCTGATCGAGCTCAAATGATTGTTGGATCAATTCCTAATCTTTTTCGAAATTTGGCGACTTGCCCTTTTGTTTTTGAACCCTATATATATGTGAATTCCTTTGTTTTATCTTTGCAAGGTCTTTCAACATATGGGTTAATACTAACAATCGGTCTAGCTTCAATTTTAGGAACACATGGATTAATAACCTTCAACTCAGAATTCCCTTGCTTAGAAAATCCTGTAGGTGAAGACTTTCTCAGTATCCCGGCGTCTAAAAGGTTTCTGTTGGTAGATTCTGGCATATCAATTGAAAAATCAGACTGGTTTTTAATCAGTGGCTTGTGTAGGCTAGGGTTTACTACAGGAATGGTCATGGTAAAACCATTACTTACCAAACACTTATCCCAACAATCATCCACAATTGACAAGTGACGAATCAAAAGGATCTTAATCAATTCGTGATGGAAAAGACTTGAATCGACTCTCTGTCTCTTATATCTTTTGGACATTTTATAGAGACTTCTTAGTAGATAAAATGGCATGCTTAATTCAAAACCAATGAAATTCATAAGTAATAGAATATGGTAGAGGAAGATTAATCCATATCAACCTTCACAGGTCACAAATTGTTTGAGGATCATCAATAGGCTATGCCACCTAGGTTTAACTAGGGATATGGGGATACCTTTTTCACAACAGTTGATCTTTTGGGACGTCACAAACATGATCCATGGAACTCCTTCAATTTGTGAGTTTTTGAACCATTTCTCTCCTATTAATGGAAGCCCTATTGCTTCACTTACAAACCCCTCGGTTAGCTCTAACTGTGCATCCCCAATTTTCTCTCTACAACAATCGAAGGTCTGCGCGAAAGCCTGCGCCACCTGAAGGTTATAGCCTTCAAATATTTTCAGGAAGACATCCCAGCCTTGGATTTTTAAGTATTCAATTGCATCGTCATGAGAGAGTAATGTCTAGCAGCCATTCAGCTCCAAGCGAATGACAGGAGCCATGACAAACGTGACTAGAATGTAACAAGAATAACTCATAACAAGTTTAGGTTTAAATGGTAGTAGTGATAGGAAAAAATCCGAATGGATAGTGGAGAAATGGCCATAACCAAGACCATGTGTTATCATAGCATAGACAGTGAGAATGAGCATGGAGGGTTTGATCGTAAAGATTTACCATTCCTGGTAATGAGAGCCTAACATACAGAGTTGAAACCCTATGCCTATAATGAATGACTTGTTAATACATTGTGCCAGCAGGGTGAGGTAAGGACATGAGTACAACAGGTGTGCATTGATTCACGACTACTAATACGATCATAGAATTGGAAAGGGGTTTAAAATATATCAAAACAAAACTCTTCATAAATTGAATACAAACCATCGAACCATACAATAACTATATTAAAAAAATCCAAAATATCGAAAATAGGTCATTCCAATATTGGGTTTGGATTTGATACAAGCATGATGACCTTAAAAATAATTCCTTCTAAAGAAAATATAACACCAATCTAGGTTTTCATGTTTGATTCATGCTTTCAATCATGAATCAAACATAAAACAAAACAAAAATGCAATAATAAAGAATTAATGAACATATTTTCTAATCTAGTGATCATCTCAAAACGATAATGTTCACAAGATCGAGGTGAAGGCAGCTACATAAAATGCAATTTCTTGTTTAAATAGAAAAATTGTATAGGGATGCCAACAACGGCAACATACTGGGCGAAGAAGTTATCTCTACATCACCAGAAAATTCATGTTAGGATAGATCAGAATGATGAAAAATTAAGGAACATTCGATAACAATTCAAGAATTCTGATAAAAACTCAAAAACATAGTCCAGCATTAGATGTGGTTCTGTCAAAATGTAATCTGGTATCAGATCTAGATTATGAGAGGAATGATGTTTATGAAACTGCCTCTGATACTGTTGACATAGCCACTGCTTCCAACAGGCGTCCATAGCCTCGGCAGGGATGTCACTTAACCCACTCTAATACCTCTATCCTATCCAAAATTCATCCATTCATGATGAAGAACATATTTATTCATGGATTAATTTTAAGGGACATACCTGATAATTTTCTTGAACCCGACATTACTTCGATGCCAACAAGCCTGTTCAGTACCCCGACGAAGTTTCCTTGGTATCATGGATGCATTTACCCACTGCCAGCAAACCTGTTTAGTGTCTCAGCGGGTTTACAAACACTTCCCACACCTTGCAGTTCTTTCAACTCTCTAGAATTAATTTACAAATTTGTAGAAACTTTTATGATATTCAAGAGAGTGGGGTGATACTGAAAATTTCAGATTTTGAAAACATAAATTGATCTCATAAAATTCATATGTTTTTTGAATGATCTTTACCATGATATGAACACTTATATTCCTATTACGAAACCATCTCAAGGACAGGAAGGTATAATCGATTTGTTTTCTTAAAAACAAGGAAACGTTAAGAGTTTATTAATGATAATTGTTATCCTCTTGAGATTTTGAAAAGAAACTGACAACATTGTTTTGAGTAGGAACTTTCTTCTACTGATCTAAGTTTAGCAATTTACAGCATGGTGATTTGAAAAGTAGTCAGTGGTTTCTCTTGGATAAAAAAATCTGATTTTCCTTCCACAAATGAAATGGTGACACAGACATAATTATTTAGAAACAAACCACAAACAAGAAAAATTAAAAGAACCAAAATTAAAAACAAAAACAAAATTAAAACAAAAACAAATATATGTACAAAGAGGTGGATCTGGAACCATCAGGTGAAATATATTTTGAGAGCTTGGCCATTCACTGGGAAATTACCTAGCTGCCCCTCCAAATTGTGCAGGAAGAAAGAGATGGGACCTAATTTTTCAGAAATTACGAATGACCCCAACCACAGATTCTGGAACTTGGTGTTTTCCCCTTTCCCTTCGTGAGTTTTGTCCCACTTGAGAACTAAATATCTGACATTGAAATTCCTGCAAGAATAAGAATTCAAATCAAACCAACTTTTTACAATTTTCTAGTGCTGGTCCAATTTCTGCTTAGCTTGTGCTCTTACTTCCTCCAGTTTTAACAAGGCATTAATTCGACTTTCCAGAGGAGGGAAGTCCTCTTCTTGGACTTTCTGCGATAATTGCAGAGATGGAAGTAAAACATGTGGAGGGAGGATTGCTTCTCTCCCGTAGATGAGAAATAAAGGGGAATTACCAACTGAGGTTTTTGGTGTTACCCTATCAGCCTAAAGTGCATTATATAGTGCGGTGTGCCAGTTCTTATGGTTTTCAGAAACTGTCCTCTTAATGATCTTGATTAAATTTTTATTTGTCAATTCCGCTAGACCATTTTCTTGAGGGTAGTAACTGGAAGAATATTTCAATTTAATGCCTTTTTCTAAGGAAAATAAATTCATATCAAGGGATGATAAATAAGATGTGTTATCAAATACTAAACATTCAGGAATGCTGAATCGAGTAACGATATGTGAATTAAGGAAAGATGCTACCTGATTCGTGTTTACCACTTTCAAAGGTGCAACTTCAGACCATTTGGTAAAATAATCCATTATTGTAATGATATATTTGTGATGATGTGAAGAAGAAGGGTTAATTGGTCCTATGATTTCAAGAACCCACTGCTAAAAAGGTGAATCTACAGTAACAAGCTGTAAAGGGAATGCTTCCTTTTTCACCCGTCCAATAGCCTTTTGGTAGATTATGCATTTACAACACAACGCATGGGCGTCTTTAAATAATGTGGGACAATAGTACCCAACTCTTAACACTTTGTGAGAAGGGGTGTCTCCACCAAAGTGACCACCGGCCTCACCTGCATGAAGTTCAGATAGTACTTTCTCTGCTTCATCCTTTTCCAAACAACACATAAGAACACCATCAAAATTGTTTCGAAATAATACATCATTTATTAACTGGAAAGATGAAAATTTCAGTCTTAGTGATATTCTAATTTTAGGATCAAGATAGATAGGAGAAAATCCATGTGTCAAGTAAAATTTAATGTTCTCATACCAAGAATTGACAGAAACTTGTGCACAATTGATTTGTTTTTCGTCATGCTAGTTTATAGTTAAGGTGTTAATTTGACTTTCCTGTTCTTTAACTGAATCAACAACTAGTTTACATAGGCCTTGACCTATAAAAATTTGTGCAGGGGTTATTTCGAGGTCATACTCTTGTAAGTACGTCATCCAATTTTCCCTTTTCTCACCCAGCTCTTTTTGTACTAGCAGGTTTCTTACGGTTGGGTAAGGAACAATAACTTTGGTTCTGTATTTCAGTAGGTATGACCGAAAGTGTTTCACTGCTTTGAAAACAACATATGCATGTTGATCTACTACTAGATAATTAAGTTATGCTCCTTTGAAATATGAGCTCATGAAGGCAATGGGTATCTCATTACTTTCATCATTTTTTTGTGTTAACACAACAACATAAGATCGGTCAGAAGAAAAGGTGTAAAGAGTGAAATCCTGGGAGAAATCGGGACTCATCAAGGAAGGAGATTCTACTATTTATTTTCTAATGGAGTCAAAATATTAAATTTCTTGTGGTCCCAAACAATACATAACATCATTTTTAATTAAGTTCTGTAATGGTCTCACCATTTCTGAAAAACTTGGGATAAATCTTCGGACGAAATTAATCTTGCCTAAAAATGATTGCATGGATTTTTTGGAAGAAGGAGGGGAGAGTTTAGCGATTGCCTGGGGTCTCTCAGGGTCAATGATCATTATGTATTTCAATACTATAAACCCCAGAAATTTACCTTGATCTACTGCAAAGACCGATTTCTTAGGGTTGATAGATATACCAAACCTACGACATCATTCTAGGAAGGCCCTAAGGTGAGACAAGTCATCTTTCTTGTTTTTAGAGAAAATGGTAACATCATCAAGATAGACCACAAATAATTGATTTATGAGACTACGAAAAGCAATGTCCATTTCTCTCTGGAAAGTGGCCCCAACATTTATCAGTCCAAAAGGCATTTTCCTGTAGGCATAAGTTCCCCATGGGGTACGAAAAGTGGTTTTAAGCTGGTTTGAGGGAGACATGAGGACTTGGTTGTATCCCAAAAAACCATCTAACAGAGATAGTCTTTCGGAACCAGATACCTGATGAAGAATATGTTCCAATGGAGGAATGAGATAGTTATCTTTATCATATGCTTGGTTCAAGTTACAAAAGTTGACATAGAGTCAAATTTCACCACTTTTATTCCTTACAAGAACTAGATTAGACACCCATTGTGTGTGTCTCACTGGGAAAATTATCTTTTCATTTAGTAATTTATTCAGTTCTTTCTTGACAGTGGGTTCCAATTTGGGGTGAATCTTTCTTAATTTCTGCTGAAAAGGCTGAGTTTTTGGTTTCGTGGGGATGACATGTTGTATTATATTAGGATGAAATGTTTTCAAATCGTCATATGTCCAGGAAAAAATGTCTTTAAATTCTTTAAACATTTTTATAAAAGTAGATCTTTCTTGCTCAGAGCATCCCGTTCCCAAATTAATATTTTGGGGATTTTCCTTTGTCCCTAAATTTACCGTCTCATAAATCAAAGAAGAAATGTTCATTTTACAATTAACTGACCCCCTAAATTTATCATGCAAGTCATAAAACTTCTCTAGTCTTACAAAATATCTAGGGATATAGTTTACCATATCAGGCGTCGATTCAAGATATCTAGGATATGATATTACCGTGAATTTGTGGAGGTTTTCATCGTGAGTGCCTTAATCAATGATTGCGCCTTGGAAAGTGTCTTTCATGTGAAAAAGGTTGATGATCTATTGGTCATTGTCGAACACTCTCCAATTGGTGATGTTGTCTAGGATCGACGGTCTGAACAACAATTCAATAGAAAATGCATTAGGAGAAATACCTTATGTGGGAAATAGTTTAGAAGTGGCGTTAGCCAATGAATCAGCCTTTGAATTACTTAGTCTAGGAATGGAATTTATGTTAAATGCTGAAAATGTTTGCATTAAACTCCATACCTCAGTTTGGTAACTTTTCAGATGTGGTGACAAGCAATGTATGGAGTTTCTTACCTGCCTAACCATGATTTTTGAATCATTGAATACCATTCAATTTCGTACATCCATATCCAAAGATTTCCTAAGCCCTTGTAAAAGTGCTTCATATTCAACAGTGTTATTAGTGCACTCAAACTCTAATTGACAGGCAATGGAAGTCTTATTACCTACGGGATCTATGAGTACACATCCTGCACTAACTCCTTCTTTGGATTTGGATCCGTGAAAGTACAATGACCAGATTTGAGCTTTGTCATGAGTGTTTGGCACACTTGGAAAAGTTGATGTCTGAGTATAGGTCATAACTTATGATTATTTCCCAGGATCAGTGATGGGGGAAACTTTGGTCATGAAGTTACCAAAGAAGGTATTCATTCCCTGCATTTCAAATGAATTAGTAGATGCAGTAAAAGGTTCGTTTGCATCATTTAGATCCGTCATAGTGTTCTTAAGATAGCGTTCTCAGTTTATCCTAATTTTATTGTGCTGTCCATTTTTCGGTAGCCACAAATGAGACCAATCTATGACAAAGTAACCATGTATCTCTTCAGACCAGTCCCTACTTAAAAACAAACCATAGATTTTAGGGATATCAACAACAATAATTTCAATTATCTGATGGAACTTAGGGTTGGAAGATAATCTAACAAGAACATCCTTAAGTTCATCGATTACCTTTACATTTGTTAGATCTAGCTGAATGATTTGAGATCAGAAGGTTTAACTTCTACGTTATTTTTTTAACAAACAGAGAGCAGCATGAAATTTGATGATGCACCGAAATCGACCATACAATTATGTAGATTCCTATTAAAAATTTCAAAAGTTAACAAGAAAGGTGGGACATTTTTCTGAGTGTTAACAAAAAAAATTAGTTGATTTTTAACTGTTGTCCCTAAAACAATTTTATTTACATTTTCTACAGTTTTTTCAGCTAAAACCCTTTTATCTGGAGGTTCAGATGTCATTTTAGTCATGATCTTTTGGGTTATTTTTGAACCAAATTCTTTTGTTTTCTTGCTACTAGGATTGTTGTTTTGATTGTTTTCAATGATACTCTATAGCATTTTCTGCAGAATAAGGGGAAATTTCAACATCTCAAAAACAAAAATATCAGCCCTCGGTTTTTTCAGATCTTCAATTAAATCGTATTCTAAAATAGGGGCTGCTAAAATTTGTTTAATATCCTCTTGCTTTGACTATTTTGGAAGCACATTATTACTCTCTTTAGAAGAAGGTTTGTTCTGTGTTTTTCTTCTTGTGTTGTAGGGATGGATAGTTTCAAAATTTTCTTGGAAAATACTGTCAGAGAAGTGACCGAAGATATTGTGGGATGAATCTTCTTCTTCCAGTACTTCTTCCTCAGCTATGTTTTCAGAACTTTCAGGAGGGGGAGAAGCAGAATTATCATGTGCTTCTAGAATGGTTTGCAAAGCATACTGCAAGCTTTCAAAATTAAGACCTTCAGTGGTTGGGTTTGGCCGGTTGGGAGGAAAAGGTTTTCTGAATGGAGGTTTAAAACTTCCTTTTCTTGAGGATTCCTCCTTAACTGATCTCTTCAAGTCCACGACCTGATTTGATAGTTTTTGGAAATCTTTCTGCAAGCTTTCTAAGTCTAAAGTTTCAGGTTGAATTTTGGCTTGGGGAGGCCTAGTAAGGATTTCTATTTTCTTTTTAAAGGATGAAGTTGTTTTAGCTTCATTATTGAGATTGTCTTTTAAGCTTAATATATCCTTTTCAATTTGGCTTGCCTCCTCAAAGGCTTCCAACAATGTTCTCTTTTTAGACCTTTTGAACCAAATTTCTATGTTATTATGTAGAGCTTTGGTGTAATATGAGACAATTAGACTTTCAGTGGGCATTGAATCTACGGGAATTTGATTCTTTAACGTAAGAAATCTCTGGTTAAAATATTTTACTTTATCCTTAGGATTCATTTTTAGGCTAGAGAGCTCCATAACCAAGACTTCAAGAGATTTATCATCTCCAAACTTCTCTAAGAAACAAGTTTCAAACTTGTCCCAAGATACGATGGTCTAGGGCTGTTGGGAAAAATACCATGTGGAAGCATTTCCCTCAAAAGTATAAGGAAAGAGTCTACATACTACATCTTCATCCTCTACATTTCGGATTTTAATGGCCAACATAAATTTATTTATGTGATCCTCAACATATTTTTTATAATATGGATCAAATTTAGGAAACCATTTCTCTGGGTGTTTTGGAAATGGATGTTGCAGTCCAAGTACAACCATGACATCTTGATCAAGCCAAGGTCTGGCAGGATTGTTTTGGTTTTCCATGGGTGTTGGTGGTGTCAAAGGTTGAGATGATTTAGATGAGGAACTACCTTCGTCAGATGACTCTCCTCCTGAAAAGGATGGAGATGAGCCAGGTGGGGAAGGTGGGATACCAGACCCTCCAGCTCCAAGAGTAGGTGTTTTGATAGGATCGATGGTATTATATCCTAAAGGGTTTGAGAGTAGACTAGTGCCTTCAAGTTGTTCTCAAATATCTAAGAAATCTATGGGTTGGTTAAGTGGCCTACCAGGTAGTCTAATATGGGCCAAAGCACTATGTGTCCCTATGAGTGACTGATGAACAATTTCTTGAATGTTGGCCCCTTGAGGAGCTGGTGTCACTGGTTCAATGGGAAACTCAGGATTATCGTTTGAGGTAGTTGTTGTTTCAAGCGTAATTTTGTTGTCTGAGAGACTACGTGTTATGATAGGGGAGCGAGTGTGTGTGGGGGGATTCTTGTGACCTCCATGTGCCATCAATTGAATTCAGGACCTCCTTCTAGCACCATTTGTTGATGGGAAAATTTGATAGGTTGTCAACTAGAAGAATAGGTCCGGTTTGAGGTTGTCTAAATAACCCAAGACATTTGGTGTAACCTATTATGACGAGTTTAATGGCTTCTCTCGACAGAAATATAAATATGAGCATGCCATTATGTACATAGTAATTACAAATTGCAAGTTTTTTTAGTAGATGCCTTGCAAAATCAATGTTTGGTAACTATTTGCAAAAGTAGATAAAGAAAGCACATTTTTTATGTTTTCTGTTTTCTAATCATAAATCTAAGAACTTAAATAAAATATGTTATGAAACAAGGATAGAGTGATGGTCAAAGGCAATCTAAAACTTTCTTGTTTCACTGATAGACAAACTAATAACAAAAATTAAATGGAAATAAATCTAACCTGGAATTAGTTTTATAACATGTATGTGCCTATGTGAGATCTAGAACTCCAGTTGTCCTACCTGTAAGAAAAATCTATGACAGTTTTGTACATATACCTCCCGAACAAATTCCAGGATTTTATTGGCATCTAGAATATGAGAACAAAATAATAGACATGTATACACAATGATCTTATAATTATGAACGATTGTAGTAACATAAATCCTAATGTAAAACATTCATTTTATCAATCAACTAAACATCATGCGTAAATCATGATATAAAAATCAATATCACAATCACAGTGATAATTTGTGAAACAACAAATTATGAACAACATTTAAAACATGAATAAAATGGAATATCATATTTCATTGAGACTAAATCTATACAACACATTATTATTCCAAAATAAGAGAGACAAAACATAAATGAGACAACATTCACATTGGTCTAAAGCCGAAATGCTATAAGTTGTTCAATTAAGTTCTGAAGATCATTTTTCCATAATCTGTTCCAGATGAAGATGTATTTTACTTACAAAATGAACAATATTTAAATTTATTTGAAATCACATCCTCCTTTCTCATAGGATAGGATAGGATTTCATAAAATCAAAATATTACAAAAATAGTGGGCTAACATCCAATCATAACAGAGTTGATTGTACTCAAAACTTAATCAAAGTTTTTGTAAAACAAACAGAAAAGGAACTACTAATCATTCAAATGCATAATCGAACATGTTTCCCCCAGATGATCAGCAACGTGATCTACTATTTCCTGAAAAACGAAACAAGAATAAGTTAGAAAAACACCCATAACTAATTTCTAATTTTAATTTATTTAAAAGAGACTTGGCTACAAAATCGAAAGATTTTGTAACCAGTCTTATCTTAGAAAACAAAATCAAATTCCAAATCGATTCAATTCAAAATAGATAAAAGGAATATAATAAAAGGAAAATTGTTTTACCATTTTAAAAATTGACTAAAGATGGGTCCGGTAATTCAGAATTAATTATCGCTTTGACATTGGTTGTGGTTTTGATCATTATTTTCTATGACCTCTTAATGCATTTAGCCTCTTTCTCTACATGTGTTTTGAGATCGAGATTTTCTCATCTCAATGATTCATTCTGAGCAGTAAGAGTTTTGATTCGGGCCTGGAGAAGGGGGATATCGGTGCAATACTGCTTGATCCAAAGGAAACAATGATCATATTGTACAGGAGGAATGGTAGGTCTATGGAGAGCATGATAAAATATGGGTGTATCCACCTTATCTTTTTTTTTCTTCTGATCAGGCTTGATACCAGGGAACCCCTCCTTACCCTTGAGGCACGGTGGCAAATTCGTCACAAAGTTGTAGGGTTTAGTAGAAGCAATGTCTTTCTTCCTGTAACCATGCAAATCTAGGTCTTCAATAATGAGGAACTCTTCAATCTCAAGGTATAAATACTCATCGATATCGATCAGGCCGATCAAGCTCAAACGAGTGTTTGATTGATTCCTAAGCTTTCTCGAAATTTGGTGACCTGCTCTTTTTTTTTTGAACCCTATATATGTGCATTCCTTTGTTTTCCCTTCACGAGGTCTTTCAACATCTAGGTTAATACTAACAATCGGGCTATCTTCAATTTCATGAACACACGGATTAATAACCTTCAACTTAGCATTCCCTTGCTCAGAAAATCCTTTAGGTGAATACTTGGTTAGTATCCTGACGTTTAGAGGGTTTCTGTTGGTAGAGTCTGGTGTATCAATTGAAATATCATACTGGCTTTTAATCAGTGGCTCATCTAGGCTAGGGTTTACTACAAGAACGGTCATGGTAAAACCATTCCTTACCAAAAACTTATCCCATCAATCACCCACAGTTGAAAAGTGATGAATCAAAAGGATCTTAATCAATCCATGATGGAAAAGACTTGAATCGACACTCTGTCTCTTATATCTTTTGGACATTTTATAGAGACTTCTCAGCAGATAAAATGGCATGCTTAATTCAAAACCAATGAAATGCATAAGTAAGAAAATATGGTAGAGGAATATTAATCCGTATCGACCTTCACAAGTCAAGAATTGTTTGAGGATCATCAATAGGCTATGCCACCTAGGTTTAACCAGGGATATGGGGATACCTTTTTCGCAATAGTTGATCTTTCAGGACACCACAAACAAGCTCCATGGAACTCCTTCAATTCATGAGTTTTTGAACCATTTCTCTCCTGTCGATGGAATCCCTATTGCTTCACTTACAAACCCCTCGGTTAGCTCTAACTGTGCATCCCCAATTTTGTTAAGCCCTAATATTGGCTCATTACCCCTTAATTGGGGCATATTATATTAGTAATGTTATTTTATTTATGTCGGCTTTAGGCCATTAGTTGTAATTATACCTCCTAGTCTCCTATATATACCAAGGAGACATTTTCATTTTGAATCATCTTGTACTTGAACATTTAAGTGCGGTAAAAGGAGGTTGCCCCCTCGAAGAGTCTTATTATCTGAAATTATCTCTTTTTCAAGGCGTTGAGTATTTTTTCTGAGGTTTTTCTATGCTATATTGATATTTGGTTCTTAACAAATTTTCTCTCTACAACCATCGAAGGTCTGCGCAAAATCCTGCGCCACTTGAAGGTTATAGCCTTCAAATCTTTTCAAGAAGACATCCTAGCCTTGTGTTTTTAAGTCTTAAATTTCATCGTCGTGAGAGAGTAATGCCTAGCATCCATTGGTCTCCAAGCGAATGACAAGATCCATGACAAACACAACTAGAATGTAACAGGAATAACTCAAAATAGTTTTAGGTTTAAATGGTAGGAGTGATAGGAACAAATCTAGATGGATAGTGGAGAAATGGCCATAGCCAAGCCCGTGTGTTATCATAGCACAGACAGTGAGAATGAGCATTGAGGGTTTGATCGTAAATATTTACCATTCATGGTAATGAGATCCTGACATACAAATTTCAAACCCTATGCCTGTAATGAATGGCTTGTTAATACATTGTGCCAACAGGGTGAGGTAAGAACATGAGTACTACAGGTGCACATTGATTGTCATGACTACTAATACAACCATCGAATTGGCAAGGGGTTTAAAATATATCAAAACAAAACTCTTCATAAATTGAATACAAGCCATCGAACCATACAATAACTATATTAAAAAAATCCAAAATATCCAAAATAGGTCATTCCAACATTGGGTTTGGATTTGATACAAGCATGATGACCTTTAAAAGAATGCCTTCTAAAGAAAATATAACACCAATATAGGTTTTCATGTTTGATTCATGCTTTCAGTCATGAATCAAACATAAAACAAAATGAAAACGCAATAATAAAGAATTAATGAACATATTTGCTAATCCAATAATCATCTCAAAACGATAATGTTCACAAGATCGAGGTGAAGGAAGCTACAAAAAATGCAATTTCTTGTTTAAATAGCAAAATTATGTAGGGCTGCCAATAGGTGGTGAGCATAATCTTTAAGGATTGAAATAATAGAATTGGATAGAACCCTAATAAGGGGAGTCTTTGTCAAATCATTGTCAATGGAGAGTTATATGAGGATCCTCTATATGACATTACTACCACGATTATGAAGAAAAACATCATAATTTGGTATTTTTCTTGGAGATGACTTTTAACATTGTGTTATGGGTATGGGAGGTCATCTTAAACACATATAATTCATATCGTGGGGCTTCACAAACCATAATAATTGTTGTGATAGTGGGTTCCTTTCCTAATATTTCCATTGAAGGTTTAGTTACACGTTTTGCACTATATTCGTGGTGGTTTTTGTTGCTACTTGGTTCTCCTATTTTTGTATGGAAATGCCTAGAATTTCCAAGTGGAGGCATGGAATTAGTTGGAGAATATGATGACATCTCATTGTCTCTTTTATTATCCACAAAAGCTGCATTATTTTCTTACTTATTGTAGCTTAGGTGACATGTTATCACAACTTTCTCATTGTAGTTTATTTTTTTGACCTCATCAATGGTGTTGGGTTCCCTTTATCTTGGTATTGGTTCGTAGGCCTAAGGTGTTGGCTCAAATCCTTTACATTAATATCTAAGCATGATACTAGGGTTTTAGGTCACTTCTTGTGATTTTTTGTTTTGTTTTGTTTTGTTTTGAGGGTGTGTTTATCCCACACACCTTATTGAATATATGTGGGGGATAAAATGAGTCTTTTCTCATAGACACATTGCTCCCTTGCACATCAATGAATTTTTTTTAAAGGGAAAAATTAGTTGACATATGTTCAAAACTCTCTCATTGTCGTTTATTTTTTTTTCTTCATTGATGGTGTTGGGTTCCCTCTATTTTAGTAGTGGTTTGTAAGATGTGTGGAAAAACCTTGGGAATTTACAGTAATGAATGGGATACTAATGATGACAATATTGAAATATAAAATGGAAAATGTGAACATGTTCATGGAATGTTTCAAGATAAAAATGGTATGGCATGTGATTCTCTATAACTTCATGATAGAATTGATCTCTCTTTGTCTTCAACTATAGTACAAAATTAAGGATATATTGCCTCTAACACTAACCATGGTTTCAATGATAATCAAATTATTGGTGCTAAATCAAAGTGAAAGGAAATTTTCCTTCATCTATGATTAATGAGGTTATGTGAATCAAGTATGATATTGAAGAACATGAGTGGCAAGTAATCGGGGCCATAACATTGGTTTCTCTCATCAATGAAAAAATTATGAAATTTTTCCATGAGGAACCAACAAAGGAGGTTGAAATAATAGGTTTACATAGGAAAATATAAGAAAAATATGATGATGACCTAAATAAAAATTCAACACTAGGTTTTGAGAAAATAAAATTGTGATATTAAAGAAGGAGCCCTTAAAGATTTTGGTCCTTTGTATTTCACTAGAATTCCAAGGTACCCAAATTCATGTCTATCTATATGCATATGGATGAACCTCAACCTAATATTTTGAGGTCAAATTGTTACATCTATATTTGAATATGTGAAAAAAAAGACATGAAGAAACAATCCTTAAAGTTGTTGAAGAAACAAAATAAATTTCAAGGAACTAAAAACATTAAATTGTTTCCAAAATTGTGCCCTCTAATCAACAAAGTGAAGATTGGAATTTATGTCAACATTATAACAATGAGTGTTTATATCATGAACCTCTATATGGATTATAAAATGTAAAGACATAATGAAAATAAGGGTAATGCTATGAAAAAATGTTATAAAATATTTGACATTGCCATTTCCAACCCCTCATGGTTAATCCTTATTGTTGTAGAAGAAACAAAAGAAATTTCATGGAACTAAAAACATTAAATTGTTGCCAAAATGTTTCCCTCTAATCGACAAAGTGAAGATTTGAATTTATGTCAACATTATAACAATGAGTGTTTACATCATGAACCTCTATATGGATTAACATGACCATGAGAAGATTAAAGTAGGTAAATATGAAGAAATTCCGGAAACCTTGAATAACCCTCCACATATTGTAGACCTGAAGATTGATATGATGCACATGTGTGAAAGAGTAAATGTTTGACATCGCCATTTCCAACCCCTCATGTTTAATCCTTAATGTTTTTGAAGAAACAAAAGAAATTTCATGGGACTAAAAACATTAAATTGTTGCCAAAACCGTGCCCTCTAATCGACAAAGTGAAGATTGGAATTTATGTTAACATTATAACAATGAGTGTTTATATCATGGACCTCTATATGGATTAACATGACCATGAGAAGATTAAAGTAGGAAAATATGAAGATAGTCTTGAAACCTTGAATAACCCTCCACATATCAATTGACAATGGAATTGTGATTTTGTTTCTTTGTCATGTGAGACACAATGAAACGACACAATGAAAAGAAGGGTAGTGCTCTGAAAAAATATTATAAAATGTTTGACATGTCCATTTCCAACCCCTCATGTTTAATCCTTAAAAAATATTATTGCATCTTCCCAAAAAATTATTTTTGCATGTTGCACCAAGTTTAAAGTTTCTGCATTGCTTGGAAAAGATGCTTTCCACATGTCACATGTCACAAGACTTTCAAAGTTGCATATATTATGTCACAAGATTTTGGAAGTTGCATATTTCATATTCAAGTTCTATTTGTTGCCTAGACTCCATAGCCCAAGTAGAAGGCACCAGGTCTTGCTTGGATTCTCACGTTATATCTTAAAATACAAAGAGATTTCCATTATTAAAAGACAAAGAGATACATTTGGAACTCTTGAAACCCACAAACAAACAAGCATGTAAAATTTAAATCCAAACTTGAACAATTCAATCTCTTAAATTTCATGTTTACCAATGCCTTCAAATTGCTAGGATGATATCCATGGAGCCAAAAATTGATGCAGAAATTGTATGTCAAGGCCAATAGAACCAATAGAATCAAGGAGTATTGAATCAATATATACCAAGTCTTATAAGAGAAGATGAAATAATAATTAAGTGTATAACAAAAATTCATTCACAGATATATACAATCCATAGACATAGCCTTGTGTATATTATCAGATGGAAAAGTACCCATAATGTCAATGCATTATATGCATCATTACATGTTTAGCTGTATAATGTACATCTAACTATCTTATAAAATTATTACATGACATCATGAATTTATTTTAGTCTTCTTTTGTGCTTTCCAGTTCTTAAGCGATTCATCCATATCCATGTCTTCGTTTACTGGGTGCTCTTCAACAATTGATGTTGTTTCAATCCTTTCACGCCAAGTACGTCTAGTCTCGTACCCACAGCGTGGATGCTGCTGTGAGGGGCCATCACCTAAAATTATTACACGTCATGAATTTATTTTAGTCTTCTTTTGTGCTTTCCAGGCCTTAAGTAATTCATCCATATCCATGTCTTCGTTTACCGGGTGCTCTTCAACAACTAATGTTGTTTCAGTCATTTCACATCGAGTACATTTGGTCTCATACCCATGGCGTGGATGCTGTTGTGAGGGGCCATCACCTAGAAAAACCAAAAATATTAAATTTATATGGCCAATTTTTAAATATCATTGAAGTAGTTCATTAATATTAAAAAAAAAATCTGCAATGTAATTATTTACCTAGTCCTCTAGTTGACACCATTGGAATGGTTGCCGGCCTATTCACCTAATCTTCAGGTTGAGGAGGATCAACTATGAAATTATATGCCATTAAAACGTCCAAATTTATAAGTACAAAATTATTAAGTATATGATTAATATATAGCCATTTTACCATCGTGGGCCTCAGTCATAGGAAAATATTGGGGTTGCACCTCACTGGGATGGGCCTGCTGGGGAGCACCATGATCTTCTAAATGCGTTGCACTATCAATGCTCTATTTTCCATTACTAATGGTTTTGTTGATAGTGTTTCTCCCCTAATTAAAACAAAGTAAGACATTAAATTATGGACAATATCAAATATTTACGTATTTTAGAAGTAATGAAAGGTTAATGTGGACTGATTTTTATTTACCTTATCCCACAAATTGGATCTTGGGGTCTGCCCCATGCTTTTCCTATGATCAACCATAGCTTTATAACTATATTTGTAACCAAGTTGGAGGTCTTCCTCCATGGTTTCAGTTCCGAGGTCATCGCCCTACATTGCATAAGGGTATGGTTTTTTAATGTTTTTGGCTGTAATTACCTCAAAGTTGTAAGGCGATACAAATAATATTCTTAATATGTTTGGGTACTTACGATTTGTGACTGTAACCTCAAGTAGCCTCCCTAGCCTTGCTTGTGTTGGCCATGTTTGGAAATCCTTGCTTTGGTTTCCTTCGAAGTGTTAGGAAACCTATCATCAAAATTTTCAAGTATGTTATATATAACCACATGTTTATTTAGATCTAGAGAAAAATAAAGCTCATATTGAAATCAAAATATTGTAATTTACCTTGGTGTACTAGTTATTTGTTCTCCTAATTTTTTCAAAATATTCTCTTTTGCATAATCAATAATCATCTTCCACTCCCTCTCTGGAATTGAGGGAGGATGCTCATACCTAGAATTTCCTCCCAAGCTTCGTCTATAAACATCCCACGTATATTTTAAATATTTTCCCACTGCAAAGGTGACCGCTTTTTTATTCAATGTGTCTACTCCAAAGAGGCCTTCAAGATAATCCATAAGTTCCTTTTTGAGGTTGGAATTCTGGAAATTCCACCTCATGCATAAGTTTTCCCCAAAAATCAACAAGGCCTTTCTCTCTAGGTGCCTATAAAAATGGTCATTTCCTACACACAAAAAGATATGATCATTAATTTAAAATTAATAATCTAGATTATTTTTGTATGAGAAGGACAACATTAAACGATTAAAATATGAATTAAAACTACCTGGGAGTCTTGATTGTTTTAATATAAGTCCATTATCGTCGACCAAAAATGTGCATGGAAGGGTCCCCGTGCTTGTCACACATCTAGCTCTAGGAAATGAAACCATGTCAACCACATCACCATGAGCCTCATCTCTTCCACCATCTCTAGACTCTAACCGATGTGTGAATGTCTGGTGGTGCATGTCATGGATCCTATATAAATTATATGTGGAATATGGAGAAGTAAATAGTACTCTAGCATCTGTATGATCACCCGCATCAGGAATCTGTAGCGTCTCTATAGCGCCACTACTACCAACACCTGGCTGAACAGGCTCCAAAAATCTCTTTATAAAAAAGAAAATATTTTTTCGTGAGATAATGTAAAAGTTAAAGAACAAAGTTTCATAATTGACCATATGAGTACATTAAAAGAAACACTTTAAATTATGGTTATTACCTTATATGTGTTAAGTTGTGACATAAGAAGAGTGATATTTCGTAGGACGTTAGGAGTTTGATCTGGACGATCTAAGAAGCTAGCAAGTTCCTTGTTCGCTTTAATAATATTTTTTTTATTAATACCATTGGATCAGGGGATGAATAAAACCCCTCCTCATCAGCGGAATCATGATCAACATGGCATGCGGACTACATATAATTTCAACAAAACAATGTTATTTCAATAAAATTATATAAGCAAATAATAAAATTCACGTAAAATAAAAGTGGAAATTGATAATCATTTACATGTTCTGTGGCTAGCCCTTTTCCACGATCATCCTACCACATTATAATATAATTAGAACCCCCAAATATTTAAAAAATTGTTAACGATAACAAAAAAACAATGTTAAAGGTAATATTTACAACAATGTTAAAGATAATAAAAAATATAATGCAATAAGTAGAGGTTTCTTAAAGAGGTGTCGCATAAGTACCCACACACTATTAGTCAATGTTTTTATTTGATTCAAATGGTAATCCACTAATAACTCTTCCCTAAGAGATATCTTTTTTATTGCGCACAGGACTACCCGATTCTCTTCACTTCCCTCATATATGCAATTCAGTTGTTTGTTTGTTGTCCTGGGTCGTGTGTTGTTTATAAACCCTGCGGATTTTCCAGAAGCTTTAGGCCTTCCATCAATATAGATAGTCACTCCCTTATTTTTATCCTTGTTTATTAGTTGTATATAATTGTAGCGAGTGCATATCTCTGCATACTTCGCATGTACTAGACCAGCTGCATCCAATCATTATAATTGTAACATGGTCGGACATAGTCCATCAATTCAGTTACTATATTGTATTTTACAATTATTCCATCCATGGAAAATAGCCCCAAGCCATGAAGGGAGGATGGTGCAATGTGATATGTCTTATTGTTGACAACAAAGTCATCATCTATAGGAGGTAGTTCCTTAGGTACCCATTGTTTCACTAGATGCTTATACCCAAGTGGCACATCTATGTCTCCTATGATCTCATCATCATAAGAGAATGATCCTCCTTCGACAAGAAAAACTTGCATGCATCTACAAAATTTTATTCTGACTTTGTCACCTCTGGTCCTTGTTTGCTTATCATATCTACTAGATATAGTTGCATTTCCCTCTATTTGTCCTAAGCTTTCCTCACTCAAGGAAGAAATATATGACAGGTACCTTTTTGGTTGTACCTTCAGTTTCATGTGCACATGTTGTTAGTGAGTAGTCCATCATCATCCTAGTTCCAATTTATGAACTTTTTTTTCTATATTCAAAGTTCTAAATAAAAATTTTATATCTTTAGTTTTGGATGCACAATTAGACTAGGGTGCAATTGCCAATATTAGTGGTCAACCACCTAATTTAATGTGATATCCCTCTTGATTTTGAACATATTAAGGACATATTAATTTGATAACAGTAAGGACATGATAATTTTATCATATGGATCTAAGAAAAAATAGTAGTAAGGTTTTTGTTTGTCGGATTTGTGCAAATTAGAATTATTATAAGAAATTTCCATTGAAGATGAGGGTAAATGATATGGAGTAAGAAATTAAACCATCAGTTGGTGTGTTGCAAATCTTGGGTGCTTTAATTGACAATATGTCTAAGGCAAGCCAAGAGTAGAACTATACAAATATTAGTTTTGTTCAATCCAAGTTGAAGACTAAGTTAGTTATGGCGATGGTTAACAATAGTGCAACCCGCATTTTTATGTAGGAAGTAGTGGGTGTTAAACTCAATGTGCAATTGAAATTGGTGCAGTATTTTTTCAAGGCAGTGAGATGTAGTAGTTAGTTGACAGACACATGTAGAATTTAGTTAGTTTTTATGCCCTGATGAGGAATTGGCCAAGAGTCCTTAAATGGTTTGGGATGCGTCTTGCAACTGGGCATAAAATGAAAAACTGAGACTCGGATTGATGAACCATCAACTTCAATGGATTATTGGGATAGAATTTCAGCTAGAACACCCCTCAGTCCTAGATGCCATGCCTCAGAAGTTTCTTTACTCATTGATTTAGAGAAATAGTGTTTTGCTCAGTTTGAAGCAATGCAACATTTGTATTAAGGGGTCCAATTTACGAAACCATGCCTCGGGAGTGGATGTACAATGTGGTCACCTATTCCATGCCTAAACAAGCATGCAACATCTCATGGGACTAAAACATGTTTCTCCGTTAGGATTTTATGACCTGAGGAAGAATTGGACAAGAGTCCCCGAAATGATTTGGGATGTGACTTGCAACTAGGCATAAAATGAAAATCGAGACTCAGATTGAGGAATCATCATCTCTAATGGATTGCTGGGATAGGATTTCAGTTAGAGCACCCCTCACTCTCGGGTGCCATGCCTCATAAGTTATTTTACTCATTGATTTTGAGAACTAGTATTTTTCTTAGTTTGAAGCAAACCAACATTTGGATTAAGGGGTTCAATTTATAAAACCATGTCTCGGGAGTGGATGGAAAATATATTCACCTATTCCATGCCTAAATAATCTTGCAGCATCTCATGGAACTCAAAAATGTTGCTCTATTAAGTTTTTATGCCCTGAGGAGCAATTGGCCAAGAGTCCCCGAAATAGTTTGGGATGCGACTTGCAACTGGGCATGTAACGAATATCGAGATTCAGATTAAGGAACTATCAGATCTGATAGATTGATGGGATAGGATTTCATCTAGAGCACCCCTCACTTATAGGTTCCATGCCTCAGAAGTTGCTTTAATCATTGATTTTGAGAACTAGTGTTTTTCTCAGTTTGAAGCAATGCAACATTTGGATTAAGGGGACAATTTATGAAACCATGCCTCAGGAGAGGATGGATAATTTGGTCACCTAGTCTATGCCTCAACAAGCTTGAAACATCTCATGGAACTCAAAAATGTTTCTCTGTTAGTCTTTTATGCCCTGAGAGGGAATTGGCCAATAGTCCCCGAAATGGTTTGGGATGTGACTTGCAACTGGGCATAAAATGAAAAATGAGACTTGGATTGAGGAACTATCATCTCTGTTGGATTCATGGCATATGATTTTAGCTATATCACCCCTCACTCTCAATTCCAACCCCTCAGAAGTTTCTTTAATCATTAATTTTGAGAACTAGTGTTTTTCTCAGTTTGAAGCAATGCAACATTTGGATTAAGGGGCCAATTTACGAAACCATGCCTCAGGAGAGGATGGATAATTTGGTCACCTATTCCATGCCTAAATGAGATTGCATCATCTCACAGAACTCAAAAATGTTGCCCTGTTAGTCTTTTATGCCCTAAGCGGGAATTGGCCAAGAGTCCCCGAAATGGTTTGGGATGCAACTTGCAACTGGGCATAAAATGAAAATAGAGACTCGGATTGAGGAACCGTCATCTCTGTTGGATTCCTAGTATAGGATTTTATATAGAGCACCCCTCACTCTCGGTTCCAACCCCTCGAAAGTTTCTTTAATCATTGATTTCGAGAACTAGTGTTTTGCTCAGTTTGAGGCAATGCAACATTTGGATTAAGGGGCCAATTTATGAAACCATGCCTTGGGAGTGGATGGATAATTTGGTCACCTATTCCATGCCTAAATAATCTTACAATATCTCACAGAACTCAAAAATGTTGCTTTGTTAGTCTTTTATGCCCTAAGCGGGAATTGGCCAAGAGTCCCCGAAATGGTTTGGGATGTGACTTGCAACTGGGAATGAAATGAAAACTGAGACTTGGATTGAGGAACCATGATCTCTGTTAGATTTATAGCATACGATTTTACCTAGAGAACCCATCACTCCCAGTTCCAACCCCTCAGAAGTTGTTTTTTTCATCGATTTTGATAACTAGTGCTTTGCTCAGTAAGAAGAAATGCAACATTTGTATTTAGGGGTCCAATTTACGATACCATGCCTCAGGAGTGGATGGAAAATGTGGCCACCTATTCCATTCCTAAAAAAGCATGCAAAATCTCCTGGAACTCAAATATGCTACTCAGTTAGGATTTCATGACCTGAGGAGGAATTGGCCAAGAGTCCCCGAAATGGTTTGGGATGCGACTTGAAACTATGCATAAAATGAAACCAGAGACTTGGATTGAGGAACTGTCAACTCTGATGGATTCTTGGGATAGTATTTAAGCTATAGCACCCCTCACTCCTGGGTCACATGCCTCATAAGTTTCTTTAATCATTGATTTCAAGAACTAGTGTTTTGCTCAATTTGAAGCAAACCAACATTTGGATTAAGGGGTCCAATTTATGAAACCGTGCCTTGGGAGCGGATGGAAAATATAGTCACCTATTCCATTCCTAAAAAAATATTTTATCATCTCACTAAACTTATAAATGTTGCTCCGTTAGGTTTTTATGCCTTGAGGAGAAATTGGCGAAGAGTCCCTGAAATGGTTTGGGATGTGACTTGCAACTGGGCATAAAATGAAAAGCGAGACTCGGATTAAGGAACTGTTGACTTCAATGGATTACTGGGATAGGATTTCAACTAGACCACTCCTCACTCCTCAGTTCCATGCCTCGAAAGTTTCTTTACTCATTGATTTCGAGAACTATTGTTTTGCTCAGTTTGAAGCAATGCAACATTTGGATTAAGGGGTCCAATTTATGAAACCATGCCTCAGGATTGAATGGATAGTTTGGTCACCTAGTCCATGCCTAAAATATCTTGCAACATCTCACATAACTCAAAAATGTTACTCTATTAGTCTTTTATTCCCTGAGTGGGAATTGGCCAAGAGTCCCCGAAATGGTTTGGGATGTGACTTGCAACTGGGCATAAAACAAAAACCGAGACTCAGATTGAGGAACCGTCATCTTTGTTGGATTCCTGGAATAGGATTTTAGCTAGAGCACCCCTCACTCTCAGTTCCAACCCCTTGGAAGTTGTTTTTTCCATAGATTTCGATAACTAGTGCTTTGCTCAGTAAGAAGCAATGCAACATTTGGATTTAGGGGTCCAATTTACAAAAACATGCCTCGGGAGTGGATGGATAATGTGGTCACCTATTCTATGGCTAAACAAGCATGCAACATCTCATGGAACTAAAAAATGTTTCTCCGTTAGAATTTTATGCCCCGAGGAGGAATTGCCAAGAGTCCTCGAAATGGTTTGGGATGAGACTTGCAACTAGGAATAAAATGAAAACTGAGTCTCAGATTGAGGAATTGTCATCTTTTTTGGATTCCTGGCATAGTATTTTAGCTAGAGCACCCCTCACTCCCGGTTCCAACCCCACATAAGTTGTTTTTTTCATCGATTTTGATAACTAGTGCTTTGCTCAGTAAGAAGCAATGTAACATTTGGATTTAGGGGTCCAATTTATGAAACCATGCCTCAGGAGCAGATGGATAGTGTGGTCACCTAGTCCATGCCTAAAAAAGCATGCAACATCTCATGGAACTTGTTGGCACAAGGCCAGACCCAGGGTTCCACACTTCAACAACGCACCAACAAAACCCTAACTATCGGCCCTTTCAGAAACACTTTCGAGGCAGATGAAGTCTCACTTGAGGTAGAGGCATGGGTGGTTGTAGGACTCAAATGTTTGTAGCCTAGTTGGGACACATATCTGTGATTACACCACTCTAACAAAGAAGTTATCAGTTAACATTCATCAGTATCTAACCCTTATCCACATCGCAGATCCAAACCCTAATTATAGAACAACATAGTATTCAACAAGATCTAATACATATAAGCACTTAGAACAAGGAAAAAGATCAGATCTACCATTTATTCAAATCACTTAATCACTAAGATATCATACTAGATTCATCTAAACATTCATTACTGCACTAAGCTTAAATCATATGAATAATATAACAACCATAATGCACAAAGCAACCATAACATAGGATATATGTGGTTCACCCGAGTGTGGGGCTACGTCCACCAACTCTTCTCTTCTTTATTATCTTCTTTCAAGCTTCTTACAGGCACAGAGCATTAAAACCTTACTCCATAGAGGACAGGAGATCTATGCAGACCTTGCCATATCCTCCTTCCCTGAGTTAGATCATAGCACAAAGCCTCCCTACACAGTCTATGCACAAAGCTTTACATCCTCAACATACACTAAGCATAGAGCCTCTTACAATTACTTGCACTTAGAAAAATACTTAGCACCTAGCATCACACACCCTTAACATTGCCTACTTACATCACCTAAATTTCTATTCATACATTACAAAAGTGCTTAAACATGGGTAAACCCATAGGTTGACATCCCCATACCCATTAAATAAACCCTAATCCCAAATATTCCCTAAAAAGTGGTCAAGATCCAATGATCTCCACTTCGACTTGCGCTCCACCTTCGACCATCCTGTCGAAGTCCCAAAATAGGTCAAACATGACCAAGGATCTCCAACACTTGGTCAAGGGCCAACAGACCCCCAACACTTACTTGTGACTCATCCCGAGTCACTCTGCTCTAGGTAACTCTACCTCAAACACCTCGATCTTGGCTCGAGCTTCTTCAACCTGCTACTTCACCAAGGCCTCCTGCTCAACAAACTCTTGAATAACTGCCTTGTTCATAGGTCCCTCTAAGTGCTTCTTTACTGAAGTGACTACTTGTTCCAGCTCTGCTCCTTGGCTTTCAATCTCCTCAAAAAGTAGCAAAGCTACATCCTAGACTGTCTGGAGCTTCTGAGTCATTTCCATGACTTTTCTCTATACGGCATGGACTTTTTGCTGAGCCGTGCATTGTTCTTGGGATGTTTTCATTCGCTTGACTGCTGACAAGGGATTCAATTGCGCTTGTACTATTGTTGTTTGCTTCTTTTCTTCCTGGAGCTGCAACTCCAGTGTCTTTAGTTCAAGGTCCTCAGTAAGGCGCTCATAATTCTATGCACTGCGACTGCTAAGATGTTTACATTCTAAGGCTAATGCTTTGATTTTTTGGACTGTGCTTCAGGAGGTTTCTTCTCGTTGGTCTCGCACTTCCTATGGAGTGCTTGGTACTGCTTGTAACTCCAATTCAGCTAGTCTCTATTGCAGTTGTTGGATGGTTGCAGCAAGCTTCGCTACTTGACTCTCCACTGGGTCTTCTTCTATTTGTTCCAAGCCTATCACAGAGTGAAATGCTCTTTTGAATGCTTCTTTAACTCCAACATGCTCCATGAGAAGTTGTTCTTTCTCTTTCTAGATCTGCGCTTTATCCTCTTCGAACTTGATTTGGAGGTCATCCTTCTCTTGTTTCATAACTCGACATTGTTCTATGAATTCCTCTTGTGCTTGCTTCAGGGCCACCATGACTTGTTCTTTTTCTTCCTACACACGGTGAAGGAAAGCTTTGGTTGCATCAACTATTCTGTAGAATTGGGCAGGCTCATCTCCCAACTCTATTTCTTCTTATGGTGGGGGCGCAGTGGACATTGTGTGGCTGGAATGAAGGGCTTGTTGTACTCCTATCAGTTATTCTTCAATTCTTTCATACATGGCTTCTTTTTTGGCTTCGATTTTCTGCAAAATATCTTCCAAGGCATTTGATACAACTGCTATTATGAAGTCGAAGTCATCACCCATGAGTAAAGTCTGTAGCTTCGACTTACTATCTTTGGAATTCTTTCGTGATGTAGGTTTCATGGGGGAAACCTTTCTTTTATTGGATGTATCTGTGCCATCAGGGGGATTCTATGGCGGTGTTACTTCACCTTGTTTATGTTTATCTTATTCCCTATTGTGCTCTTATTTGTCTACTTTTTCACCACCTCCTCTACTAGGTGAATCTGATGCAGTTTCTTCTGATGTGTTGAGTATTTCCTATACATTTTCCTTATTTTTCTTCCTGCTACTACTGGGTGCATCATACTCTTCGTGAGTAACCACCAAATTTCCAATGAGGTCGGGGTTGGACAGTTCTTCCTGGTCGACTGGTATAAGGAACTATGCGGGCCATTCCTTAGTGATTTATTCCAGGTCCTCCTGTGTGATCTTGTAGTAGGACTTAAGATCTTCTTTAATTTTGTCTGCACGTGCAGTGATATAAATAAAATGCCTATATGCACGGAACCTCATAATGGGCCTAAACCTGTCTAGGGTGTTCGACGTCATATGAGGGAAGAACTCAATATACCTCTTCAGCTGTAGGTAGTAGGTATGGAATACTTTGTTCGACTGCCATTTTTTCCCCATATCTCTCGAATACCAGAGTGTGGTGAACTTCGCAGCTAGTGGTTCGAATGGATCAATGTTAGGGAAGGTCACACCTTCTGACATATCCCAAGTAGTGAATGTGATGAGGATAAGCATCCAGCTAAAATGGAACTCATATCCCTAATCCTGAGCTTTGTGAGAGTCCATTTCTAACTGATTTACTAGGTAACTGGCCTAGTTCATCTGTAGCCCTTCCATGCATTTTCCTGTGAGGTCAACGAAAAACCATGTGACCTACGTGGGTTTGTTCTTTCGGACTAGATTACCAACAATCAACTGGAAAGAAAGGCACAAAGCGCCATTCTGAATGGAGGCTACCTTGGAGCCTCATGTCCCCTTCTCTACATCTCCATAAGTGACTTTGATATTTTGTGCCAGGGCATGATCTACAGCCTTGCCTGGATAAAAGTCTTGCATGCTTAATCCAGTGATCCTATCGATCAACATTGGATTGACAGTGATGCATTTTTCTAGCCATAGATACCTACCATGGAAGCATGATAGCAAGAGTTTAACGCACACATTAACCTCCTGATGCCTTCCAAAATGTGGTATCTTCATCATGTTCAAGATAGTGGACCTCGCGATGTCCATAGTCCATGGCTGGGGGATGATCTTCGACTTATGCCCCTTGGTCTTGGTCAAATATTTTTGAGGTACGAGCATGCCATATATCTTGTGGTATCCTAGGTTATAGTCATTGATATTCAAGGTTGGAATCCTCTCCAACTATGGTCTGATTGCTTGTATTCCCTTCAGAAGCTACGTAGTGATGACTATGTAGTCGAAGTCCCTCGGGACACTGTCACGACTCACCACACCGGCTAGGGGTGGGATGTAGTTGGGCAGGATGGATGGGATTAGCTTCGCATTCGCCAAGTCGTCCCAATTCTTGGTTCCTTTCTCAGTTGTAGCTCAGGATGGTCTAGATCCGTGAGTAGTCGATGGGGAGGCTTGCACTCCTCTCGTTGGTAAGGATTGGATGCCTACAGACATCACCTTCTCGACCATGAGGTCTATTAGAATCTCCTTGAAAATTTTTTTTGTTGTGCTAATTTTGTCCGACATACACACTCGATATCTAATATCTTAGGTCGGTGAACAATACTCAATGTAATAGAATGGATGGCGAGGTCTTAATGATCACTGCACAAAATCAACTAGTTCTTTGTGGGCTCATATAATCACAATTGGCAAAACGTTTTCTCGATGCAATGCTCGATGGGATAAATATATATTATCATAACAGACTCTTCCAATGGGAAAGAATGCTTCAATCAATGCATTTCCATCCATTATGGTGCGGTCCTAATGGTCCAAGGGCGAATGTTTTGGCAATAACTGTGTTTCTAGCCGTTCTGGAGCATCATTCTAGTGGTCATAATTCCTCCAACAGTCATATTTATTCGTCATGGTGAAGTGCCAATCTATGTTGTACTGATATTCCAGTGAAGTTCAAGTTCTGGAAACCTTCCTTCTATGAAGTCTTCCCTGGGACTTCTTGCAATTTTTCTAACTTTTCTCTCTTCTTTCTGAGCTTTCTAGCCATCTTTCCTATGATCTGAATCATTGTTTTCCTCTTTCCAATATCGTTCTTGTCTCCTCTTGGCATGATAACTTTGCACTATGGAGGTTCTTTCATAGGGTTCAAGGGTAATACTTCTTCTCTTTTTGGGGTAGGTGCTCTACTCTCTTGCACAAACAAGTGTCTCCAATATTCCCGTGTCTTTCCAACTTCGACATCCATATCTTTGGTCTTTAGTAGCTTCAACTGGTTCTCTTGTTATTCCAGTAAGTGCGTTATTCTCCTAGCCATGAAATCTCTTAGTTATTTATTTTTCTGTTCTAGATCCTCCTCTTCTTGTTTCCTTCATATCCGATCTTTTTCAATCCAGGTTTTTCCTACCAAGATAGAAAATGGGGCGTTGTTCTCAACAAATTTAAAAATCTCAAATTCTTCTTTTGTCGAAGTTCCATGAGCACTCATAGATGCCTAGGTAAGTTTTCCACATAGTTTTATCATCTTTCCTCTAAATAATCCTATTCCTCCTAATGAAGGAACCATAGCAGGCTTTCCCAAAATTTCCCAAGTTCTTTCTGTCATGATATTCACCTGTGTTTCCTCATCCAGAACACATTCTATGTCGAAGTCTCATGTTTTTGTTTCTATGTACTCTTTCTCTTTTAAGACATCTGATAAGTTGATATCTCTATGATTGTTCTGTTGGAAGATTGGTTGCTGTCATTGATGTCAACCCTAGTCATGGGTTTTGGACCACAAGATTGATGAAGTTATTTGGACATGAAGGAAAATGCACATGCAGATACAACACCCATGGATGGATAGTATACATCATTCTCTTTC
>ML790545.1:321656-354097 GCA_009831015.1 Picea engelmannii
AGTAAAAGAAGGCCGGATTTCAAGGGAGGATGAAGTCTTTTGGTGATGTGTTCTAAGGTATGTTATTTTCAGGTCATCTTACCATTTTTTCCATAACTTTTTTTCTAGAACGATTCATATGGTGAAATCGCTATGGTAGTGATCAGAAATATCAAGGTACCTTTGGTAAAAATTTCATCTCTTTATTCTCTATAATTATGGATATATACTCTGTGGAATATAGGGTTTGTGACCAGTCCTGAAACTAGTCAAAAAACAGGTGTTCCGGGTAAAACAGTCATAACGTTTTCATACAGAATCCAAATGTAGTGGGACCACTTCCATTGGAAAGAGTACGGACTTTAGTTTCTTGTATGCAAGTTTCAGAATCAGATGTTAAATATTGAGCGCGGGGCATGCTGTACAAGTCGGGTCTTCTGAACAGACCAGAATTGAATAAAGTTTTATTATATCTCATATATTCTTGGGTGGAAGGAAGGGGAAAGGATAGAGAGTTCAAATCTCTCTTGATATTGGAGGATTTTATCTTCCTCTTGGAGTTTTATCCCTCCCTTTACGTTTTGGAAGCTGTAGCTACCTTTGGAAGTCATTACTTCCCTTGAACAAAAACTATTGATTATTTCTCATATATATTGTGCATGGTGTATTGTGGTGTATTGGTGTAACTCTTATACTATTGTTCATTTCTCATTGGATATAATTGAATGGTTTAAGTATAAGTTGGAAAAGGTTTTTAAAATTGTACTTGATACTGATTCACCCCCCTCTCAGTATCAACATGTTCAGGGTTTCTTTCATTTGTAGTAATACAGTCTCTGATTCTTTCTGGGGTTCTATCATATCCTTAGTTTCTTGTCTTGTCTCATATTCATCTTTTCAAATTTTGCAATCATTCTAGGGCAATCCATAACTTCATGGTCCATAGATTTACAAAAAATACAACTAGGACCTCTACCAGGGAATTACTTAGCAAGATGTCTCGGTCTTCTGTAACTATAGAAAAGAGTTAATCCTCTTTTTCTTTTAAACAACCCCCAACCTTTCCTGTACTGCACATTGGGATCACAGTAACTAACTTGCAAGAAATTATTTCTAGGATCCTGCATCCATTTGTTAGTCCAAACATTATTTCTATGCATAGGGATAACATACCTTTCATTATTTCTATCAGATCTATTCATATCAAATCTTCTTTCTTCTAGTTGTAACCTAGTTTTTAGACTAGGATCAAATTTATCAAACATACCTAGATTCATTCTTTAAAAATAAAAAAATTCACTTATCTTACCTTTCTCAGAGAAAAAATCTTCAATATCTTACCTCTTTTCTTCACATCAGACTTCTCTTCTTATCACAGAGCTTCATAAGTCAAGTAGAATACTATGCACTAAAGTAGTAGATATATGCACAAAGCTTTCTTTTCTTCAATTCCCAACAATCACAGTTTCATATCCCGACAATAGAACCATTTGTTGGCACAGGGGCAGACCCAGGGTTCAATGCTTCAACAATGCACCAACAAAACCCTAACTACCAACCCTTTTGAAAACACCTATGAAGCATATTAAGTCTCACCCGAGGTAGAGGCAGGGGTGGTTACAGAACTCAAATGTCTGCAACCTAACTGGGACACAGATCTGTGATTACACCACTCTAACAAAGCACTTAGTAGTTAACATTCATCAATATCTAACCCTTATCCACATCGCATATCCAAACCCTAATTATAGAACAACGCAGTATTCAACCAGATCTAACACATCTAAGCACTTAGCACAAGGAAAAAGATCAGATCTAGCATTTATTCACATCACTTAAGCACTAAGATATCATACTAGATTCATCTAAACATTCATTACTACACTAAGCTTAAATCATATGAAAAAATAATGACCATAATGCACAAAGAAACCATAACATAGGATATACGTGGTTCACTTGAGTGTGGGGCTACGTCCACCAACTCTTCTCTTCTTTATTATCTTCTATCAAGCTTCTTACAGGCGCAGAGCATTAAAACCTTACTCCGCAGAGGACAGGAGATCTGCGTGCACCTCACCAGATCCTCCTTCCCCAAGTTAGATCACAGCACAAAGCCTCCTTACATAGTCTATGCACAAAGCACTACATATGACCCACACTTAGCATTACAGCCTCAACATACACTAAGCACAGAGCCTCTTACAATTACTTGCACTTAGCACCTATCATCACACACCCTTAACACTGCCTACTTACATCACCTAGCTTTCTATTTATACATTAAAAAAGGGCCTAAACATGGGTAAACCCATAGGCTGACATCCCCATACCCGTTACATAAACCCTAATCCCAAAGATTCCCTAAAAAGGGGTTGAGATCTCGCAATATCCACTTCAACTTGCGCTCCACCTTCGATCAGCCTGTCGAAGTCCCAAAATAGGTCAAACATGACCAAGGATATCCAAAACTTGGTCAAGGGCAAACAAAACTCAAAAATGTTGCTCAGTTAGGCTTTTATGCCCTGAGGAGGAATTGGCCAAGAGTCACCGAAATGGTTTGGGATGCGACTTGCAACTGGGCATAAAACAAAAACAAAGACTCGGATTGAGGAACCGTCGAGTCTGATGGATTCATGGGATATGATTTTAGCGAGAGCACCCCTCACTCCTGGGTGCCATGCTTCAGAAGTTTCTTTACTCATTGATTTTGAGAACTAGTGTTTTGCTCAGTTTGAAGAAAACCAACATTTGGATTAAGGGATCCAATTTATGAAACCATGCCTCGGGAGCGGATGGAAAATATAGTCCAAGAGTCCTTGAAATGGTTTGGGACGCGACTTGCAACTGGGAATAAAATGAAAATCGAGACTCGGATTGAGGAACCGTTGAATTCGATGGATTACTGGGAGAAGATTTCAACTATACCACCCCTCACTCCCAGGTTCCATGCCTCAGAAGTTGCTTTACTCATTGATTTTGAGAACTAGTGTTTTGCTCAGTTTGAAGCAATGTAGTATTTGGATTATGGGGTCCAATTTACAAAACCATGCCTCGGGAGCGGATGGATAATTTGGTCACCTATTCCATGCCTAAACAAGCTTGCAGCATCTCACGGAACTCAAAAATGTTGCTTCGTTAGTCTTTTATGCCCTGAGAGGGAATTGGCCAAGAGTCCCCGAAATGGTTTGGGATGCGACTTGCAACTTGGCATAAAACTAAAATAGAGACTCAAATTTAGGAACCATCATCTTTGTTAGATTCCTAGCATAGGATTTTAGCTAGATCACCCCTCACTCCCAGTTCCAACCCCTCATAAGTTGTTTTTTTCATCGATTTTGATAACTACTACTTTGCTCAGTAAGAAGCAATGCAACATTTGGATTTAGGGGTCCAATTTATGAAACCATTCCTCAGGAGAAGATGGGCAATGTGTTCACCTAGTCCATGGCTAAACAAGCATGGAACATCTCATGGAAGTTAAAAATGTTGATCCGTTAATGTTTTATGCCCCGAGAAGGAATTTCCAAGAGTCCCCAAAATGGTTTGGGATGTGACTTGCAACTGGGAATAAAACAAAAACCAAGACTTGGATTGAGGAACCATTGTCTTTGTTGGATTCCTGGAATAGGCTTTTAGCTAGAGCACCCCTCACTCTCGGTTCACTCCCAATTCATGATTGGATTCTATTTTCCATAAACGTTAGTTTTGAGGCTACATGTATTAATGTCCAAGAGGTTGGGAGAATGTTGGGAGAAATAAGAGGAACCTCACTTATTTTCAAGAAAAGGGACATAACACTCCCTATTGTAAGGAAAGGCTAATATAAGAATTAACATTTACCAGATAGAGGGGGGATAAAAGTAGTCTTTTACCACTTCCAGAATGGGATCATCCTTTTTAGGTAGGACAAGGACTAAAATATCTTCAAGGGAATTTTATATATTTCCATCAAGGACATGGACAATTCTGATGTGGACAATTTTTCATGGAGGCATTTCTCCTGGACCTCTTCATGAAATATTGTGAATATATGGTGCATGTACAAATATGTGAGATGTGGGTTTATGATAATATTTTGAATTTTCCAATAACATTCTCCATTGACCTTGTGTAAATCATTCCATTTGGTGTTTTTTGCACTAAGTGTAAAGAAAAATGTTGGAGAATTATAAGACGTAAGTTAGGTATGAGCTATTTGTTACCTCTTTATTACCTTTTATTTTAATGGTATCCATATTTTGTATTGATCAAATGAGGAATTAACCTAGAACGGATGCCATTAGACACAAACTAAATCCTAAGGCCAACTAAGGATACAACACAACACACGCTAATTAATCTAGGAGTTAGGCATGAAAACAAACCTTCTCACAAAGAAGCACTAGTTGGTGATGGAATCTAACATTGTAGAATTGATGTGCGAAGGGGATGAGTTTCAGTGGGTGGGAAAGTTACGTTGACAACTTTCTTAACGAACTAACGTCCTGGTGCAAATTACCTCACTGAGCAGTGGGAAACCCTCCAAGGAGTTTGAGTGAGTCTAGCCAATGTCGATCCCAGGTAAAACACCACCTTCCCTATGTTGTCACCTTGTGTAGGAAGTCTAAAAGATTATGGCCTCTATGGTACCACCTACTCTACCAAAGAAGAGGGGGGGCAATCGAAAATCGAAACCAAGACCAACAAAGTAGGGTTGATTACTTTGAGGGCCCCAATGCGACCTCGTGATTGACCCTTGTGTTAGAAGGGCTTCCCAAAGTCAGTGATATAGCAACTGGATTTCACTCCCTAACTCAAGGATTTATGTTTGTTTATCATCTTTGGAAATTTATTTTAACAATCCTATTCCAAAGCTCTACACCTAAGCTAAGATGGGTTTTTAATTTTAATTAGTGCTTGATTTTATGCTATTGTTACTCAAAGAAGTGGTCATGAAACTGATGGAATTTTGACTCGACTCTTTAAACCATGCAAGAGAAAAATGAAATGTAATAATTTCAACTTCGATGAAAACTAGCTATGGGAAGGAGAAAGGGGTTTTAAGCAAAGAAATAATTTCTTAATAGATTACTATGTGTGCGGTATTGTTAGGAAAAACATAAAGGCACAAAAAAAAATCCATATCCATGTCACAGCTAAAAATGCCACAGGGAAAAAATAGAGGCGCAACCATCGAAGAGGCCACAAAAAATTACTTGTCAACAAAAGGGTCACAAGGTGGTGAGCTACATAATCTCAATGGAACAAGGTAGGCATACCCATACTTGTTGAGATAACTCATGATAAAAATAGTGAGACAATGAAGAAGTCTCGAATACAACATTGTGTAAGAAACCATGGCCGAAATATATTAATATGACATAATCAGTCTCATATACATATGCATGGGTGTTAAAATTTGAACTACATCCCAACTGTGACTGAACTAAGTACATAAGAAATGATGCACCTATGTTGAAGGAAGGGGTGGAAGAGACCTAAGAATCCCTGATAAACAAGAATGGGGCTTCAAACCCCCACATGTATATTCTATCAAAATATGTAAACTACAATTATCTATAAGTTTTGGTGCATATGAAAATGCACTTTCTTACTTCAACACACTTTCTTTAGTGTCATTTTTACCTTGCATGCATTATTTTATTTAGTGCTTTCGTACACGCAAAAAATTAAAAAAGCATTGCCTTATTTTATTTAGTTCTTTCTTCCATAGATGAGTCATTTTTCCTTAGATTTCAAAGTTCTTATTCTTCCATGATTAAGTAAAAAATGAGCCTTTGGAAGTTTGGTTGAACCTAGCTCATGTGGAATTCTGCTTTTGAAACTAAGCATGGTTACCTTTGTTCACTGTTTTGTAGGTTATTGTGATCTCCTTTACTACCTGGCTAGCATGGTTTGTAGCAGGAAATATTGGTTCATACCCCAAGTCTTGGATCCCTTCATCCATGGATGAGTTTGAGCTTTCTCTTTAGTTTGGCATATCTGTCATGGTTATAGCTTGTCCCTGTGATTTGGGCCTTGCAACACCCACTGCAGTCATGGTGGGTATTGGAGTAGGTGCCACACAAGGTGTTCTCATCAAAGGTGGAAAGGCACTTGAGAGTGCACATAAAGTAAGTGATATATTGGCAAAAGACATTTTCATTGTTTGAATATGAACTAGGTTTCTAGAGTTAGAGAAGTACTTCTCTGAGTCTGGTTTAGGGATGATTTTAAGGATGAAAATTTATTTTAAAATTAAGAAACCTTGGCGAATCTTACTAATCCTTCATATGCCAACTATAAATGATTGGCGATATTTTTGTAAAAATATTCAAATTTCTAATGATTTTATATAGTTTTTATAAAATTTTGGCGATTTTTAAGGTAAAATAATTTTATCCTATAGAATCTGGGCGAATCATTTTTAAAATAGTGAATCTCATTTTTGGAAAAACCATGGAAAATTAGCCCATGAGCGAAATTTAGCCCCTAAAATCATCATTGGGACTCTGGTTATGTTCGTCTTTTAAAAGAAAAGGTTCATTGATGAATGGAGTTTTTGTTGTCCACATGTGGACTGCATTATATTTGATAAGATAGGGACACTCACTATTGGAAAACCTATTGTTATTAACACTAAGCTTATGAAAAACATGGTCTTGCATGACTTCTATGAAATTGTTGCTGCAACAGAGGTAGGTCCTGCAACTTTATTTTTTATTACCTGATTTGTTTAAGTTGGGATCAGTTAAATCTTGGGTGGCCTATGTGATTGACGTAATTGTTGTTATTGGTCTTGTAGTGGTAGTATAGGGGTTTTTTGGATGCACATTGATGCATTCCTGTATAGCCAACTATTACAAACATAATATTGATTGATCTTTACCTAAATTTATCTTCACAATCATTATGCAGTTTTGGTTATGTTCAAATTTAAAGGATTATATGTCTCATTAGCTAACTTGAATATTGGGTTATTCTTGAGGAAAACAGTGAGCATCCTTTGGAAAAGTCTATGGTTGAGTATGCCAAAATTTTGAGAGGAGGAAATTTAGAGGAAAGAAGGCTACCTGAGGCACAAGATTTCGTGTCTATAAATGGCCACAATGTTAAGGATAGAGTGCACAACAAGAATATTATTGTAGGCAATATTCTTTACAAAGAAAAAAAATGAGAGCTAGGGCACCTCTGTCACTAATATCTCTACCACCAATATCTTTTACTCACTTACCGATGATTTTGGCGACATTTCTCAAGCTAGGGAACCTATGTCACTCGAACTAGGGCTCCTATGTCTCTAATGTAGCAACTCCATATCTCCTTTGTCTCCAATGTAATAGCTTTGGCTCTGCTCTAGATAGAATGTGGTGAGGTTAGATAGGGCTCCAATGTTGTGGCTTCTGCTATGCTCTAGAAATAATGTGGTGAGGTGAGATAGGGCTCCAATGGTCAGCTTCAACTATGCTCTAGATAGAATATGGTGAGGTGAGATAGGGTATCGTTGATCATGAGGTGAGGCTACAAGAGGGAGGTGAGGCTGTGAGCGGGAGGTGAGGCTACGAGTGGGAGGTGAGGTTGTGAGCGTGAGGTGAGGCTGCGAGCGCGAGAGTTAACAATGGATTGTTTTTTTTTTTAATTTTGGATATATTATATATAAATTATATTATATAATACAACATTATAAAACAATGTAATTAATGTTAGTTATACAACTATATAATTATACATCCTAGGCTCATCAACTCTCCCCATCACTACATCCTAGGATCCTACGTCCTTATCGATCAAACCAAATGGTGTGATATAAGCATTGAGATTCTCTCAAAGAATAAAAAAGTATACCTAAGCCAATTTATCCCCACTTTGTCATCAACAAATCATCAAATTCCTCCTTAGAATAACTAGTAACATTTGGGGCCATCCAAAATGCGTTCCCTATAAAACTCTCTCCCCCATCAGCATATGGCCACCCATGAAAACATGTGGGCCATAAGATCCCAATATTTTCACTACCATGGTCACCATATCTCACATCTCTTTAGACTAGATCACACCAATAGGGATGGTACCATCAACCTTCTTCATCCCTCACTCACAGTGAGCCTTGATCAATTCCTCCAAGGTCCTACCCCCTCCTAGTTGGGGCCAACTATCTCCCACCTATTCGCAGAAGGGAAAAACAATCATGAAATAGATGTCCATTAGTGCCAACTCTAGACATTTTCCCTAAATCTCAAAACACTCCCCATCAAGATACCAAAATCTAGTGATCCTCCTTAATAACACCTCATTAGCACACATAAAAGGGTTTTGAAGTAGCTTGACTAACCCATACCATGCAATATGACTCTCCACTTCTGGTTTCACAACCACATCATTCCATATATCCTTAAAATATCTCTCCCTCTAGTGACTATGCTCATTTACCAATCAAAATCAAAGGGAAAAACCACCATCAATACTACACATATAATAGTTTATTTCTTGTTCCATCTACACATAATTTTTCCTCATAAGTGTGCACATTGCACAATTTTCCATCCAACAATTTCATAGTATCCTTGCATGGGGATATTTACCTTCAAACTACACAATTCAAACCTATATCTTGAATATTTTCATGTCATGTCACTATTTTCATAGTAACTTCATGTAGTAAGCTAGTTGACCCCTTGTGTGACACAAGAAACTAAAGATGGAATAGTTGTGCACTTGCTTTCTTTTTTCCTCTAACCCTATATGAACTTACAGAAACCCTAATCGTATTTTATAAGGTTCATACAAGCCTAAATATAGGAAAATGAAAGGAAAAAACTAAAGAGGAGGTCAAGACCCTCTTACCTGGTGATCACTAAATTGAATTCTAAAAGTCGAGTTGGCTTTGTTGGTTTTTTCTAAGGACTCACAAGCGATTTGTATCAAATGCGTATATGATAGGGTGTGATTCATCACATGTCGCTGTCCCTTCACTAGGCAATGAGATTCATCATTGATCCTTGACATGGTATTTTCTCACATGCTCAATGCCAGCTCATCAAATCTAGTCAAAACCATTAGTTTACCATTTTATGGATGATGGAATTTATCTTATATTTTCTACATGTGTTGCATGGTAAAATCTTCCAAAATTTCATGGCCCTGTTTAATTCAAAAGTTGGTTAGCTCACAACTCATAAATGTGTTCATTCTTGTTTAGGAAATCTAGTGGGTATGTGTGGACTTGTTTAGACCTTTATAGTCAACATCCCCCTATAAGTATCTATGTTATGGTTCCTCCTTGTAAATTTGTGACTTGATTCCTCATAGACTTATAGAGTGGGTGGGTTATGATGCCAAATTATTTGGCACTTGATAGCATTTTATTTTCCATTATGTGAGTGACATGCATCCTCAAGTTATAGACACACTGGAGCTATGGATTCCCAATGATTGTCAAGCATTGCAAGATATAACCATGCAAGAAAAATTTCATGGGTATTACCATAATCAATTCATCTTTGTAAACCACTTTTTGCTCAAATTCACATTCATGGACGTCAATTGGACATTTTCATTTTTTTCGGATGAGTATATTCCCAATTGTTCTACATATTTACCACACCAATGTTTAAATCTCTCTATTGGCATGCTTGTGTTTGTGTGCACTTTTTCTCACAAAAAAAGGTGGTTCTAGGACGTGCAAGCACTACTAAATTTGTACCCAAAATATGACAAATTAAAATGGACACCATATTGAACTCATGAATCATATATTGCCTATTTAGGGCATGTGTGATGGCCTAAGGGACCACACATGTCCATGAGATTTTAGAGACAAATTTTATGATCTTAGACCCTATCTTTTGGATTTCAACTATTACATGGGCACCAAGAGTCATCCCCAATGCACTAATCCTCAATATGGTGACCATATCTCACTTATAAGCTAAATATCCCCTACGTAGGCCAAGGACTAGGCCCAAAGAAACATACCTGATGTTACAAATATCAAAATGGCCACCATATTTAGCCACTTACAAAACAAAAATTTCCCAGATAGGGCTTGCATGTTGGCTTATGGTCCAATGCATGGCTCATGAACCCTAATTATGGCATGGACCATGGATCTTATATATAGATTGTTTGGTGCTCTAGGGTCAATGGTTATCATGGACTAAGACATAATCAAGGGATAAAATTAATAGAGGGTGACCTTATGCTATATCATTTATCTTTGGTGCTCATGCATCATGTGTGAAGGCTTGAGATACCACATAGGAAACATACAAAGAATCTTTGTCTTATGAACACGATATGGTACTATCCATTTTGAGGGTTGGAATAGAGATTGTTTTGATAGACTACACTCCATTGCAACATATAATCCCTATGTAAGGAATAATTGTTCTAACACAACTAAATTTGAACCCAAAATTCGAAGGCATCCTCTTTCGCCACCCAAAAAATTGGCCTTCATGTCGGATTTTACCTTTAAAAATTGTAATTTTCTTGTTTTTTATCAAATTGTCCCCAACGGTCGTCATGCGCTAAGATATAATAGATAACAATATTGAAAGCTACCAAGATCCTACCAAATTATGCTAATGTTTTAGGTTGGGTAGTTTAAGTGGGTTAGGTGAGTTATTATTGTGAGTTAGGTGCATTAATGGGGTAGGTTATATAAATTAGTGGCGTAAGTAGGTTGGTTGGGTTAATAGAGAAGGTTACATAGTTTTTGGGATAGGTAGGTTATGCGGGTTATGTGGATTAGATAGGTTGGTTTAGTGGGTTAGGTGGGATAGTTTTTTGGATTAGGTGGGGTAGTTGGTATGTCTATTAAGTAGGTTAGTGGGTTACATTGGTTGAGGGTCAAAGGGGTACATTATGTAAGTTATTGGGGTAAGTACCTTATGTGGGTTAACAGAGTAGGTTAGGTTGGTTGATGGGTTAGGTAGGTTAATTCATTTTCAATAAGAATAACAATAAAATAGTGGGACACCATTAGGTGTGGTGAGCCCCCTAAAATGGAAGTGAAATATATGATAGAATGTGTGGTTACTCATCCCATGTGTTGTGAATTATTAACATTGGGGACTGCTAAGTAGTCTTTGTTAGATATGGATTGTAGTGTTATGGGTCTCATCCTTACAATTTACCTACAAGAAATTTCTCAACTAACTATTCATTCATGTTATGTGTGTCATATATTCCCCCTAGAGAAACCTTCCTTGCAGAGATAAGAGTCTTGAAAGCTATCAAGATCCTACCAATCAAATGATGCTTGGGACATAAGGGCTTGTCAAAGTTCATTTGATAGCTTATAAGTCAGTTCATAATTTGCATGTGACATATAACTATCATTTGATAGTCAAATTGTTACATTTCATTGTCATGCATCATGTGTGAGAGCTTGAACCACCACAGAGGAAACATACAAATAACATTTGTCTTATGAACAAGATACGGTACTATCCATTTTGAGGTTTGGAATAGAGATTGTTCTTATAGAATACACTACATTGCACCATATAATCCCTACATAAGACATACACTCATTGCAAACCATGTAACATCATTCAAAGATATATTCACGACCTCTAATCCCTGTTATTTTAAAATTTATTCGAGATGCATGTCCCCGCATCTAGTGCATGCAAGGGCATGCAATAACATCAAAAAATAAGAACTTGATAAATTGCACAAGATTCATTAGTTGTGTCATGTATTTATTTTTTTCTTTCATCTAAGTACTTTTTTTTTCCATAAAGAATACTTTTTTGCGCCATGCCAACATGATGATTTCAACAATGCAAAGTGCTAGGATAGGTGAACTAGTGAAATCCTATGAGATGGCATGGATGACATCGACAAGGGGGAATGGAGAAAACAAGTGGAATTTCCAAGATACGACATGTGGAATTGACATAGGTGCATATCACTATGTGGACCCATAACCCTCTTAAGAGGGAATTCTACTTGAGTTGTACAAGTACACACTAGCAAAGTTGGGTCATTTTGCAATGGCTATTTCGATGCTCTTGCGACATTATGATGTGGATATTGCGATGAATCTTTGGTGTGTGAGTCCAATTTGAGTCCATAAACCCTCCCATATCGTTAAGGCATGAGAATAGTCTATCCATGTCAAATTTCAGTGCATACAAAAATTGTTTGAAAAAATTTCAATGTTGGCCCCATTCACAGGTCACTGTTGGCGGTGTCTAGTCCTAGTACAATTTTCGTTCCTTGTTCCTTGTAAAATTCATTCGACATAACACACGTCCCCGCATCTAGTACTGCAAGGGAGTATTTTTATGGCGTTGATTAAGAAATCAATGAAAAAAGAGGGATTTTTCATCACAACTATGACACAGATACATTGTATATACATTCGTGTAGAACTTGAAAGAAAAATGAAGAAAGACTGACGAAAACTTAAAACTTGTGTCAATCAAATTGTGTACTTTGAAAGAAAATTAGGGTTTATAGTTTACATGATGAATTGATTATGGAATAAAGTGGGTGTGTGAGTAAAATTTGAGTCCATAAACCCTCCCATATCATTAAGGCATGCGAATAGTCTATCCATGTCAAATTTCAGTGCATACAGAAACTGTTTGAAGAAATTTCAACGTTGGCCCCATTCACAGGTCATTGTTGCTCTTGTCTAGTCCTAGTACAACTTTTGTTCCTTGTTCCTTGTTCTGTGTTCCTTGTTCCTTAACCATGGTGTAGTACCCAAGATCCATTATTTTTGTACAAAACATACTAATGGCATAAAATGTCCCACACAAAGACCAAATATCCGCTACATAAGTCTTTTGTCTTTTTTCAAGGACTATATAACGAATCTTAACTATAAGAAGATTAAAATAGGACCTAACAAAATTATGTTATTTCCTTAACCATGGGTGACATAAAACTATTATTCAATATTCAAATTGTTACATTTCATTGTCATGCATCATGTGCACTGAGGGCTTGAACCACCACAAAGGAAATATACAAAGAATATTTGTCTTATGAACAAGATATGGTACTATCCATTTTGATGTTTGGTATAGAGATTATTTTCATATACAACACTACATTTCACCATATTATAATCCCTACACTCGTTTCAAACCATGTAACACCATTCAAATTAGACACATTCTTGCGACGAATTAGCTATACTATCGAAGAACTCTTTTGTCGATAGTATAGCTATTTTTTCGCAAGATTATTTACATTCATCTATCTTGCAACGATCTCAAATGATGCTTGGATTCATTTCATATTTGGTTTATTAACTTGAAATTAAAATTTGATACTTTGCAAGCTAGCTAGACCTTGAGTCAAATACAAATATGAAAGTTGGAATCATTAACATATCTACTAGAGCATATGAAAAATAAGGTTTATGTTTTACATGATGATATGATGATGGAAGAAACTGGGTGTGTGAGTGAAATTTTATTCCATAACCCTCCTATATTGTTAAGGCATGCGAATAGTCTATCCATATCAAATTTCAATGCATACAGAAACAATTTGAAAAAATTTCAACGTTAGCCCCATTCACATGTCACTGTTGCCCACCTCTTGTATTTTTATGGCATTGATTAAGAAATCAGATAAAAAGAGGGATTTTTCATCACAACTATGACACAGATACATTGTATATACATTAATGTAGAACCTAAAAGAAAAATGAAGAAAGGCTAATGCAAACTTAAGACTTGCGTCAACCAAATTGTGTACTTTGAAACAAAATTAGGGTTTATAGTTTACATGATGAATTGTTGATGGAAGAAAGTGGGTGTGTGAGTAAAAATTGAGCCTAGAATCCCTCCCATTTAATTAATTCATGCGAATAGTCTGTCCATGACAAATTTCAATGCATACATAAACAATTTGAAAAAATTTCAACGTTGGCCCCATTCACATGTCATTGTTGCTCGTGTCTAGTCCTAGTACAATTTTTGTTCCTTGTTCCGTGTTCTATGTTCCTCATTCCTTGTTCATTTTTCCTCACTCATTGACCATGGTGTAGTCCTCAATATCCATTTTTTTTTACAAAACATACTATTGGAATAAAATGTCCCATACAAACACCAAATATCTGCTACATAAGTATTTTGTCTTTTTTCAAGGACTATGTAACGAATCTCAATTATAAGAAGACTAAAATAGGACCTAAGAACCTTATGTTCTTTCCTTAACCATGGGTTACATAACACTATCATTCAATAGTCAAATTGTTAGATTTCATTGTCATGCATCATGTGCACTGAGGGCTTGAGCCACCACAAAGGAAACATACAAAGAATATTTGTCTTATGAACAAGATATGGTACTATCCATTTTGAGGTTTGGCATAGAGATTTTTCTTATAGACTATAGTACATTTTACTATATTATAATCCCTACACTCCTTGAAAACCATGTAACACCATTCAAATTAGACACATTCGTGCGACGAATTAGCTATACTATCGCCGAACTTTTTTCGTCGATAGTATAACTAATTTGTCGCAAGATTATTTACATTCATCTCTCTTGCAACGATATAAAATGATGCTTCAATTCATTTCATATTTGGTTTATCAACTTGAAATTAAAATTTGATACTTTGCAAGCTAGCTGGACCTTGAGTCAAATACAAATATGAAAGTTGGAATCATTAACATATCTACTAGAGCATATGAAAAATAAGGTTTATGTTTTACATGATGATATGATGATGGAAGAAACTGGGTGTGTGAGTGAAATTTGATTCCATAACCCTCCCATATCGTTAAGGCATGTGAATAGTCTATCCATATCAAATTTCAATGCATACAGAAACAATTTGAAAAAATTTCAACGTTGGCCCCATTCACATGTCACTGTTGCCCACCTCTTGTATTTTTATGGCGTTGATTAAGAAATCAGATAAAAAGAGGGATTTTTCATCACAACTATGACACAGATACATTGTATATACATTAATGTAGAACCTAAAAGAAAAATGAAGAAATATTGACAAAAACTTAAAACTTGTGTCAACCAAATTGTGTACTTTGAAAGGAAATTAGGGTTGATGGTTTACATGATGAATTGATGATGGAAGAAAGTGGGTGTGTGAGTCAAATTTGAGTCCAAAAACTCTCCCTTATCGTTAAGGCATGTGAATATTCTATCCATGTCAAATTTCAGTGCATACAAAAAATATTTGAAATTTTTTTAGCGTTGGCCCCATTCACATGTCATTGTTGTCGGTGTCTAGTCCTAGTACAATTTTTGTTCCTTGTTCCTTGTTCTGTGTTCCTCATTCCTCGTTCCTTGTTACTTGTTCCTTATTCCTCATTCCTTGACCATGGTGTAGTCCCCAAGATCCATTATCTTTGTACAAAACATACTAATGGCATAAAATGTCCCACACAAAGACCAAATATCTGCTACATAAGTCTTTTGTCTTTTTTCAAGGACTATGTAACGAATATCAATTCTAATAAGATTCAAATACAACCTAAGAACCTTATGTTCTTTCCTTAACCATGGGTGACATAACACTATCATTCAATAGTCAAATTGTTACATTTCATTGTCATGCATCATGTGTACTAAGGGCTTGAGCCACCACAAAGGAAACATACAAAGAATATTTGTCTTATGAACAAGATATGGTACTATCCATTTTGAGGTTTGGAATAGATATTGTTATTATAAAATACACTACATTGAACCATATTATAATCCCTACACTCCTTGCAAACCATGTAACACCATTCAAATTAGACACAGTCTTGCGATGAATTAGCTATACTATCGACGAACATTTTTTGTCGATAGTATAGTTAATTCACCGCAAGATTATTTACATTCGTCTCTCTTGGGATGATATAAAATGATGCTTGGATTCATTTCATATTTGGTTTATCAAATTGAAATTAAAATTTGATACTTTGCAAGCTAGTTGGACCTTGAGTCAAATAAAAATATGAAATTTGGAATCATTAACATATCTACTAGAACATAAGAAAAATAGGGTCTATGGTTTACATGATGGTATGATGATGGAAGAAAGTGGGTGTGTGAGTGAAATTTGAGTCCAAAAACCCTCCCATATCATTAAGGCATGCGAATAGTCTATCCATGTTAAATTTCAATGCATACAGAAACAATTTGAAAAAATATCAACGTTGTCCCCATTCACATGTCACTATTGCCTGCCTCTAGTATTTTTATGGCGTTGATTAAGAAATTAGCGAAAAAGAGGGATTTTTCATCACAAATATGACACAGATACATTGTATATACATTAATGTATAACTTGGAATAAAAATGAATAAATACTGATGAAAACTTAAAAATTGTGTCAACCAAATTATGTACTTTGAAAGAAAATTAGGGTTTATGGTTTACATGATGAATTGATGATGGAATAAAGTGGGTGTGTGAGTCAAATTTGAGTTCATAAACCCTCCCATATCATTAAGGAATGTGAATATTCTATCCATGTCAAATTTCAGCGCATACAAAAACTGTTTGAAAAAATTTCAACGTTGGCCCCATTCACAGGTCATTGTTGTCGGTGTCTAGTCCTAGTACAATTTCCATTCCTTGTTCTTTGTTCTATGTTCCTCTTTCCTTGTTCCTTGTTTCATGTTCCTCATTCCTTCACCATGGTGTAGCCCCCAAAATCCATTATTTTTGTACAAAACATACTAATGGCATAAAATGTCCCACACAAAGACCAAATATCCGCTACATAAGTGTTTTGTCTTTTTCAAGGACTATGTAACGAATCTCAATTATAAGAAGATTCAAATAGGACATAATAACCTTATGTTATTTCCTTAAACATGGGTGACATAACACTACCATTCAATAGTCAAATTGTTACATTTCATTGTCATGCATCATGTGTACTAAGGGCTTGAGCCACCACAAAGGAAACATACAAAGAATATTTGTCTTATGAACAAGATATGGTACTATCCATTTTGAGGTTTGGTATAGATATTTTTATTATATAATACACTACATTGCACCATAATATAATCCCTACACTCCTTGCAAACCATGTAACACCATTCAAATTAGACATATTCTTGCGACGAATTAGCTATACTATCGACAAACAATTTTCGTCGATAGCATAGCTAATTCGTCGCAAGATTATTTACATTTGTCTCTCTTGCGAAGATATAAAATAATGTTTGGATTAATTTCATATTTGGTTTATCAACTTGAAATTAAAATTTTATACTTTGCAAGCTAGTTGGACCTTGAGTCAAATACAAATATGAAATTTGGAATCATTAGCATATCTACTAGAACATATGAAAAATAGGGTTTATGATTTACATGATGATATGATGATGGAATAAAGTGGGTGTGTGAGTTAAATTTGAGTCTATAAACCCTCCCATATCGTTAATTCATGTGAATAGTCTATCCATGTCAAATTTCAATGCATACAGATACAGTTTGAACAAAATTTCAACGTTGGCCCCGTTCAGATGTCATTGTTGCCCACCTCTAATATTTTTATGGTGTTGATTAAGAAATCAAAGAAAAAGAGGGATTTTTCATCACACATATGACACAAATACATTGTATATACATTAATGTAGAACTTGGAAGAAAAATGAAGAAAGACTGATGAAAACTTAAAACTTGCATCAACCAAATTATGTACTTTGAAAGAAAATTAGGGTTTATGGTTTACTTGATGAATTGATGATGGAAGAAAGTGGGTGTGTGAGTCAAATTTGAGTCTAGAAACCCTCCCATATTGTTAATTCATGTGAATATCCTATCCATGAAAAATTTCAGTGCATATAGAAACTGTTTGAAAAAATTTCAACGTTGGTCCCATTCATAGGTCACTGTTGCCGATGTCTAGTCCTCATAAAATTTCCGTTCCTTGTTCCTTGTAAAATTCATTCGACATTACACACGTCGCAACATCTAGTACTACAAGGGAGTATTTTTATGGCATTGATTAAGCAATCATTGAAAAAGAGGGATTTTTCATCACAACTATGACACAGATACATTGTATATACATTAATGTAGAACCTGAAAGAAAAATGAAGAAATAATGATGCAAATTTAAAACTTGCATCAACCAAATTGTGTACTTTGAAAGAAAATTAGGGTTTCAAAAAAAAATCTATATAAATGACAAACATGTTCATCAAAACTTCGTTGATGCAATACTATGACAACGATATTGATGAAATCTTATACGATCATGATGGTATAAAAATGAAAGAGATTCTCTTAGTTTCAAGAATAATTTATCCTCTACTAAACAAGGCCAACCACGTGAAGGTGGAAGCTCATATGACCCCTCCCCTCCCCCTCACATCACTCTCAATTGATCCCCAAAACCCAATCTATAAAATATAAAATAATGGAAAGCAACGTCCTATTAAGATTCATGCATAGAAACTACAAAAACAAAAATTAATGAAGGTACATGAAATTATGTGTTTCTAAATGATATTTTGAGTCTACCACGTACTTTAGTATATTGGAAACTATTTTCAGGTTTCACATAATAAATAAACAACATGTAACATAGGATATAAAAATGTCGCATAAAACTTAAAAACGTGTAATTAACCCATGACATTATAAGTAAATTATTTCAAGAGAATAATTCATACAAATTAAAATATTATAGTCACATACCTAATCCAACCTCAACGTTTGTGTAATCATCCTTATTTTGTATCTTGATATTCTTCATCGAACTCGACATCTGTATCATCATCTGGTTCAGAGACGATGTTGAAAGGATTTATGATATCATCATCATCATCAATGTCATTTTCGAGCATATTTTCATTGACATCATCATCAAGAATTGCAATATTGTCTCCTACACCTAGATCATGATATTCTTCGTCTTCTTCATCTGTTGACCCTGCATGATCTTTCAGCTCTGTCTGATATGTCGAATCATCTTCTTCCTTTAAATGAGTATACTTAATTTACCTTCCTCTTTGATCATATCTAATAAAAAATGACCAATCCCTTTCACTTGGAACATTTGAGTAAAAGACATGTTCACATTGGCTTGGAAAAACATAGCGATCATGTCCTTTTTCAAACACCGTTGTTGTAACATTCCCCGACCACCCACAGGCTAGGGAATGCCACTCCATAGCAATCTCTCATGCTCTGATACCAATTGGTAACATCCCCATCCTTAAATAGTCTGGGCCATGCTACTCTAGGGAACACTTTCATTCTCTTACTATGGAACATACGGTAACATACCCATTATTCAACTGAGCCATGCCACATAAATTTTCTCTTCAAAATACATGCAACCTAAACATATACATACAACACTCTTGCAGAAGCTTTACATATAAACATAAACAAACAATTACATTCTGTAATATACAATTTCATACTGAAATAATAGTAAACACAGATATGCAACATATACAAGGAAATACCCATAAACATACCGGCAATTATAATCACATATATGATAAACTGTAACATAAGCACATAAATAACAATGCAACATATAATTTGATCATACGATTGGTACTTATATTGGAAATATTGTCACCAAATGAGTACAGACCATCCACGAACCTCCCACCCTTATACTACATTGTTCATCACCCTCAACAGTGAGTCGCCCCCAAGTTGGGACTGAACTCCACCTGGGTAAATGGGTTCCTATCCAGGCTAGTTTTCATAGACAACAGGAAAGACTCCGTCTCGGGTGCTCGCTCAACTAATAGCCTATAGCCTCTCATTCCCTACATTCTTGTCCCACCTAAGGAAGTGTTCCCCTTCTTTTCTCAACAGTCCCTTGGCTGCCCCACTTCCCTTACAGAGCTTCAACAACAGGCCAAACAGGAAGTCTCAGAGCACTGTAGCTATAGTTTAGCACCTTTGGGAATCAATCCCCAACAATTCTCTCGCTTGGATAATTTATCACGGGCCTGACAACCTGCCTCTTCAATTTCCCACGGGCTTGACAACCTGCTTCTTCAATCCTGCTCCCAAGCTAATCAGGTACACCAACCAGAGAAGGTTATGGAAACAGGCTCAAATATAATGAAATGAATGTCTGAAGGATAACAGACTGCGTGAGTGAAATGGTCATGGAATCATTGACTGGATAACTGAGGGATGAAAGGAATCCTCATGAAACTGAACGTAAAGTATGATAGTAAGAATGGTGGTCAAGCTGTTGGTTAGAATCCTCGTGAAAAAGTGACCAAATGAGATAAGTCCCCACGATATGAATGCATGTCCCCCACTTGAAACTTGTCATGTTGGAAGCTACTTTGGTCCACTTGTCCCCAACTTTAGAACTTAGGATAAAATAATTATCCATACTTTATGATTTTGGGAAATATTAATATAATATTCCTTTTTTTGGCTTAATTTCTCTAGCTTAGCCCTTTCCCTTGAATTTTGGCCCTCCCTTTCCCTAACTGGTGAAGTGCAGTCCCCCGTATCTTTTATCGTGGTCGGTCTGCATGCAACGATGTATTTTATATTAATCATGAGACATATACAAAATAGGTGCACTGGCCTTTAACATCTAGGCACTCTGGCCTAATTCCAAAACATAAGAATTCCAACTTATAATAACTGGCTCACTAGCATATAACACATATCATATACACAAGGTTCATTGACCTCCATAATGCGTGCACTTTAGTTACTGTGCATGGTATCTAGGAATGTGCACACTACATCATTTTACTGCGCAGTTCATGCATGCACTATGCCATGGAAGGTGCAATACAAAATGATGTCAAAACAAATCACCATCTTAAGTACACTTACATTACATTTACTATTGGGTTCGGCCGAGGGATATTACAGTTGTTTTAATCATTGGAAATCCATTGGCATGTTGAATAACAGTTCTTTCCTCATCGTGTTCATGAATTCGTAACCTATACCATTTGACATCGTACATAACTAATTTGAAGGAATTAAAGTCACACTCAAGTATATCATTTAAATACCCATAGTATCTATTTTCAGATTCTTGGGGATGTCTGTCACTCCTAGAGGAAACATTAGTGACCTGGAATACTGCAGTTATCCCACTATATGAAGTTTTCCTAGTTTCATCCAATTGTTTGATGCAAAATTTATGACCATTGCACCACATAGCCTTGTGGTGTTTCAACTGCAATATGTCAAATATGTAAAATATGCATTGTCAGTTAATAAATTAACATATATATTTATATAAATTCGAAAGTATCTAAAAAATACAGTACACATGTAGTCACATTAATATAATATAAAATAACTGAATAAAATGGGTGAATTTGCTTTCTTGTCTATCTTTCAAACCACATGTTAAATCAATTTCGCTTTGCGTAACATTGGCATCTCCGTTACAACGAGCTTCTCTAACTAGTTCAAACAGTCGTTTCCATGATAACCTACCTCCATTATGTTGTTTACATCTTTCAATCCATACATTCATCCAATCAAGATTATTTGCAATGTATAAATGCAATGCATCCCACTCTTGAGCAATTGAATCAAAAAATCATAATTCACCAATATTAAATATTAGTTATAACATCCAATATGCAGATAATTATCAATATTAATAATTTATGAAATAAATTATATTAATATATTAATGAGTATGATCATATACACAAAAAATGAAACTTTATGTGTATTATTAATATAAATTTTCAAAATTATTAATACATTACATCTCATTTTTTTCATTCTACCTTTCCCCAACAGATAATTTTGATATTCAAATTTTTTGATGGAGTTCACATCTCAAATGCGATCCACAACATGCATAGTTAGCGCTGCTAATTTAGGAAGATACTGACTAATATACACCATGGATTGATATACCATATATCCCTCCACCATAGAACCCTCAGGACATGTTCTTTGTCTAACCAATGCCTTCAATGATTTCAAGTGCCTCTCCACCATCCACATTGACCTTGTGTGAACAGGTCCACAAATTTCAATTTCCTCAACTTGGTGTATGAGGTAGTGTTCTTGTGCATTGAAAAATGTTGGAGGTATATACTTTTGCATTTCACACATTAGATGAGGAATTTCTCTCTTCCAATACTTTATATCATCTTCATGTATTTATTTCAATGAAAACCATCTACATGAGATCACGACACAAGAAAATAACATGTTTCAACATAACATAATATAATATATTACATTACAAGTAAAACACGTGTCATTAAGTACAACAATAATTTGAAAGAACATTTTGCATATAAATCACAACTACTTACCTCATGTATTTTCCAAGATCATATATAACTTGTTTGACGTTGTTGTCAAAGTTGTTCGAGAGAGATAGCAGTAGAACACACTGTAACAAAAAATGAATCGTTATTTGTTTCGACCAAAGTAGACAAAAAAAAATAAAAAAAAATAAAACATGTATAAGGCCAATATATATAAATATGTATACCAAAATCATTACCTTAATGAAGGTATGCCAATAATGTGTTTTTACCCCACCAAATTCACCTTTCTTATTTAAGATATTATTTATGTTTGAAGCAAAACCCGTGGGAAATTTAATTCTTTGAATGGCCTCTTTTACATCATTGCTTTGTTTCTCTATTAATAACCATGGAAGGTTATTTCAGTCTAGTACTCCATATGATCTATTTGAATATTGGATCACACTTTGCATTGCATGATTGGCTTCCTGAATGTCAGTACATTTTGACAATTTTTTCTTTGTCCCTCCTACCATCTATGATTCACCATAACGTTTCTGTCACATTCTTCCCGATATGCATTGTATCAAACAAATGAGATATTTTTAGCTCCTCTTAGTAGGGAAACCTCATGAATTGAGAGGGATAACATTTCATTCCTCGTGGAAGCCCATTATTAATACCTTCATGATGATTGCGGCCTTCATGAAGCATAAAAGAAATCACAAAAATAATTATCAAATAGGGTAAAATAAATTCAATGATTAAAATAAACATTCAAAACATTACATGATCTACGATACATAAATAAATTGAGTACCTTGATGATTTCTATTATATTCTAACCTCCATAGGTGAGGTGTCATTCTTCGTGGTTTTAAACCAGTCTCTTCTTTCCCATTGAAAATATGTTTTTCAGTAGTACGATACCTATGTTTCTTAGGGAGGAGGTGCCTATAATCATCAAACACCACCTTTCCTAAACATTTTGAATGATGATACTTCATCTTAGGGCCACAAACTAGACATGAAAAGTTACCCTTTGTTTGAATACCTGCAACAAATGGATTAATGTCAATTATACGATGATATTATTTAAAAATTAAACATGCACCATGATAACATTAAAAAATTATATAGTATTAAAGAGCAATATTAGAATGCTACATACCAAAAAAATGTGTTAGTACAGGGGCATCATGAATTGTCCATAAAAGTATTCCACGTAATTTAAATTTCTTCTTCTCGATTGGTTTACATATGTCATACATTGTGATTCCAGCCCATAACTTTAGTAGCTCGTCGATAAGAGGCTCGATATATACATTCATATATTTAACATGGTACTTACCTAATTGTTTGAAATTAAACATAATTACTATAGGAATGATATCATGTAATATATATAAGTAAATAAATAAACAAAATATATTATGAAAAAATTGAAACAAATGAAAATGTTACATTCAAAAAATTAATGTAAACAAATACCTGGAACAATCATTGTCAACATTATGTGCTCCCTCTTTATTGACATCCAAGGAGGAATGTTATTGTTAATAAAAAAAATAGGCCACGCTGAGTAAATAGACCTAATCTCTCTGAATGGATTAACACCGTCGGCTTCCAATGAAAGCCTAACATTAGAAAGTTTATCTTTGAAATCTACCCATTTTCCCTCAATTTCCCTAAATGCAAAACCATCGGCAGGCATTCAAAGAACACCATCTCCACTTATGTTACGTACATGGTAATCCATAAATTGTGCTATTATTTCACACCTGATCAATCGTTGCAAATGTGGACTTATGGGAATATGACAAAGAACCTTTTGAGGCACCCTTTTTGTTACTTGATTGGTTTGATATCTACTGATAAGACATTGCGGACATTCTATTTTTGAAGCATGTTGTCCATAATATATAATATGATCGTTAGGACATGCATCTATAGTTTGATAATCCATTGCAATGCATTTCATAATGGCATGCAAACCTCGATATGTGCAAGGTAAAATATTTGACGATGGTAACAAAAATTCATCTAACAATCTACAACATAACAAATAACTAGTTAATGTAAAGAATATTAATCGTAAAAAATGCATTCTTATTTTACACATTAATTAACACTAAAAAAAGTAGAAAAAAATCAACATTTATGTTTAATATGAGATGAAACATATTACATACCTTAGGATCTGTGTCATACAAGTGTTCGAAAAATTATTCATAAAATTTAAGTTCACTAGAAGAAATGTAGCGAAGAGAAGATTTGCTCTTGATACTTCATAAAGTCGTTTATTTGCCTTTTCTAATAGAGGTTCATCATAAATACTAGCATTGTCCCCATCCTCATCCGGTTGCGAAAACAAATCTTGGATCATTTGATTTGTCCCATCATATTCTTTCATGGGATCATTGACTTGATATTTCCCATCATCTTGTTCCATGAGATCCTCATTTTCTTGGTCATGATGTTCCTCAGCTTGTACAACATCATTTCTACTAATACTTGGTGCAATATTCCGCGGAAAGTTAGAGGGAAATTACAAACAATCATGCAAAATTAGTGTATACTATAACAAACATTCAAACAATATATATACATATATATAATTTTATATAAAATTGACAATATAAAAATAGATAATGAATATATAGCTAATTACCATGGGACGATATTCATTCGATCCACCATCAATGTGCCCATATCTCCTACAATGTTTTGTAGTTGTTGCTATTAAAATTCTTACGGGACGTATGAGGCAACATTTTTTGCAAGGGAAATAACATCTACCATCACCCTTTTCACCCGCTTTACTTTTTTCCCCACCTTTAAGTATATTCTGCGACATTATTCCACACAGCTTCCGCACAAAAATACCCTTTCGAAATCGTCATTGTTATAGAAATATTGTCGCAACATATTTAAATCATCAAATATTTATAGGTCAATTTAGGTCACTGTCGTCGCAATTGCAATGACCGTGACCTAAATATTTCTTTTCTTTTGACCTATTTATTTGTTATATTTAGATCACTTTGTCAAAGAGTGTAACAGTTATAACGGTCATATCGTCACTCTTGCAACGAATGTTGACTATATCAATTTAGACTTTGTCAAAATGTATAACGGTCAATATGGATAGTATCAAAAAGTGTAACGGTCAATAGTGAGCGTCATTGTTGCAATGAATACACGTTCATCAAAATAGAGACAATAGTCCACCATCTTGATGGTCATTGCAAAACAGACGAAAGTTTGTTTTCGTCGATAGAGTGACGAATATGGGGTGCATTTAGAAGAAAATTGAAAAATTGAACTTTTTCTCTTGAATTTTGCAACGAAAGAGTACTTTCATCGCAAGTAGTTGTCGCAATTTTTTCAATATGTAGTAGTGATGACATACCTTTAAAGACTACCTTACGACCTCAACCTGAAGAAGTTGAAGACTGTAATGTAGGAACTAATGAAGATCCCAGAATGGTCAAGATATCAAAATACCTTCCAACCCAAATGAAGAGTAAGTACGTTGAGTTGCTTAGGAAGTACAAAGATGTTTTTTCATGGTATTATGATGATATGAAAACTTACGATACCTCTATTATTGAACACAATATTCCTTTAAAACATAGTATTAAACCTTTCAGGCAGAAACTCAAACAGATAAACCATATTCTCCTGCCAGTAATAGAAAGGGAAGTTAAGAAACTTATCGATGCAAAATTCATCGTTCCACTCAGGTACTCTGAATGGGTAGTAAATTTGGTCCCTGTTAGAAATAAAAATGGCGAAATAAGGATTTGTGTTGATTTCAAAAACTTAAATCGGTCATCCATTAAAGACAACTATCCGCTCCTGAAAATGGATCATGTTCTAGAGAAGGTAGTTGGAGCTAACAGGATTTCCATGATTGATGGTTTTTTCGGATATAATCAAATCGTTGTCCATGAAGATGACAGAGAAAATACTACATTTACCACTCCATGGAGAACCTTTATGTACGATAAAATTCCATTTGGTTTGATGAATGTAGGAGCTACTTTCCAGAGAGCGATGTATATCGTGTTCATTGGTGAGATAGACAAATTTGTTGTTATTTATCTTGATGATTTGATGATTTTTTCCAACTCTGATGCAAAACATTTGCTGCACCTCAAACATACCTTCGAAAAATGCAAAAAGTTTGGTTTGTCTCTTAATCCCAAGAAATCACATTTTGTGATGCAAGAAGGTAAGATTTTGGGCCATATAGTGTCAAAAGAAGGAATCAAGGTGGACCCTAAGAGATTTGAGGCTATTGACATGATTAATATCCCTAGGAACATAAAATAAATTCAATATTTTTTAGGAAAGATCAACTTTCTGAGAATATTTATTCACAACTTTGTTGAAATAATCAAAATGATTACAGATATGTTGAAGAAGGACAATGAAGTGAAATGGATTACAGAAGCTAAAGCATATTTTGAGTGCGTCAAGAAATATATAGGGGAAGCACCAGTGCTAGCAAGTCCAGACTATACAAAGGAATTCTAAATATTCTCATTCGCTTCTGAACATACTGTTGGACTGATACTCCTGCAAAATAATGAAGAAGGATTCGAGCAACCAATATCCTTCTTTAGCAAAATCCTCAGAGATGAAGAATTAATATACGATATACTTGAAAATCAATCTTACACAATAGTGAAGGCTCTCAAGTCCTTCAGAACATACATATTTCATTCCAAAATAATCTCTTACATGCCAACAAATGCTATCGAAGACATCTTGGTTCATCCATAAAGTGATGCAAGAAGAGGTCAATGGTTGGCTAAAATTCAAGAGTTTGATCTAGAAGTGAAACCGACCAATATAGTCAAAGGTCAAGGCCTGGAGAAGCTATTAGATGAACCAAATTTCAGGGTGCTCGGGATAAATAACCTCGAATCACACGAATCTCTCCTAGATATAGAGGAAATTGATGATCAAGCGCCTACGATTAGGATTGAAGATAAGTTTTCTACCTCTACCTGGTATCGTGATATTATTACATACCTCCTTACCCTTTAGTGCCCAAATGACATGACTTTGTCCAAATCAAGGACTTTGAAGCTACATGAAATTAAGTATTTTGTTATTGATGGTCAGTTGTGTTGGAAAGACCCTCTAGGTTTCTTGTTATGTTGCTTGAAAGAATCAGAAACATAAGGCGTCATCGATGAATTCCATGAAGAAGTGTGGACGACACTATGCCTGGAGAGAAACGACCTACAAGATTTTAAGGGTTGGATATTACTGGACAAAGCTATTTACAGATGTGAACACGAGGGTCAGAGCCTGTAATTCATGCCAATTATTTGTTGGCAAGAAGAAGCTCCCTGCCCTACCTTTAATCCCGGTAAAAGCTAAAGCTCCTTTTAAAAAATGGGGCCTAGACTTCATCGGAGAAATCCATTTGCAATCAAGTGCTCAACATAGATGGATTCTAACTGCTACCGATTACTTCACGAAATGGGTAGGAGCCATTCCAACTTAGAATGTTTCAGATTCAATAGTAATAAAATTCTTGGAAGAAAACATCCTATCGAGATTTGGTTTCCCTCGAAAAATAGTCACTGACAACGCTCAAGATTTTAAGTCCATGGAAATGATCAATTTCTGCCAGAAATACAATATTGTGTTAGGTCATTCTATAGCCTATTATCCTCAGGGAAATGGGTTGGATGAATCATCTAACTAGAGCCTGATGACTATAATAAAAATAGTGTTTATAGAAAATAAAAATGCTTGGCACATCCACCTAAAATATGCCCTATGGGTGAAACAAATCAGCACCAAGAAATCAATAGTTATGTCCCCTTTTCAATTGGTTTATGGTATTGAATTTGTAATTCCTATAAATATTGCTTTTCCTGTGATGAAAATTTGGTAGTATGCAAATGAAGAGCCAAACAATGTTACAAGAAGGATGAATCAAATCATCGAAGTTCATAAAAATAGAGCCGAAGTAGGTGATAAACTTCAAAAGTACCAGGATAATATGAAGGCCCTTTTCAATAAAAAGGCTAAAGACAGGGAGTTTCTTCCTGGAGATCTAGTTTCAAAATGGGATGCTAGAAAAGAAGATGCAGGGAAATATGGCAAGTTCGATCATCTCTGGTTTGGACCATTCAATATTGCAGCTGCTGGGGGGAAACACTATTTCTTACTGGAAAATATCGATGGAGAAATCCTTGATGCTCCTATCAACGAGTATTACTTGAAACATTTCATGCAGTAGTCATATTTCAGATTCCCATTGTATATATTGGTTTGGGATGACGTTTGTTTTCTTTTTCAATTTGCAATTTTACTTTTCTTTTATAAATTATCCAAGTCATTCTAATGTTTGTTGTAAGTAAATCATGTTTACTTGATGTCATCAAAGCGGAATATAAAAGCATATGTATCACATACCATCTTTATTATGTGGAATTTTCTAACATTTCACATTTCATTCCTATGAAAAATGCTTACTGTTAAATGAGGGATAAGGATGCATCAGAATCCAACACCCACTTTTCAAAACATTCTATTTCTCTCAAAATAGGTGATGAATTAATGATCTGCCTGATTGAAATTTTAGAAGGAAAATGAGGTATGAGTTCTTGCCTTTCTAGTTCAAATAAGATTTTTTAAGGAATTCTTGAAACAAATGGGAAGGAATCTTCACTCATAATAGTAATGTCACCCAACCTAAAAAATCAGAGAAGTATAAAATTACATCTTAAAGGATCATATTGATAAATTTTAAAGCCATCTCTGAATCAAAAATAAAATAATAATAAACAAGCTAGAAGGAATTCTGAATTAAATGCACAAACTTGTCTAGGATTGGAATTTTTGTGTCAGGTCTTCTGAATTCTCATTTGGTTACTTTCATCTATCCCCAAGTTCTTACCCTTTTCAAATTTCCTTTACCCTTTCTTAATCTTCATAAAAATAAGGAACCTCCCCCTGACTTTGAGAACTCAAAAACATATTTTCAAAACAAGGTTAGGCGAAAATCTTTATCCTCCTTGGATTTCAATTGAAAAAGTATGTCTAGGATAATCCTAATAATTTTAGCTCTTTTATCAGACTTTAAATTGACTAATTCGCTCAAGGTTAATCCCTGGAAAGATTAGTATTCCCATAAATTTCTCCCCTGTAGGAGAAGGTGTATTGAAAATTGGGAGAGATTTAGTTTCAGAGTATCCTCAAAATCGTTGACATACCTTCTTTTCAAAAAATTTAAATAGATATCATCCCTTGTGTGACACATACAAATTGATTTCCCCCACTTCAAAATATGGAAATATAAGACAGATGGTGAAAGGAAATTCATAATTTTACTGCCCCCATCTAGTACAAAAGCGATGATGAAAGTAAATTCATATAATGATTGCCCTCATCTCAACAAAGTATAAAAGTACTGATTGAAGTGGTGAAATGAAATTCAATGGGAGAAGTGGACAACTTCACCGGGGTACTAAACAGGCTTGCTGTAAGTGAAGAAATGTCTATGATATCTGCAAGGTTGTCATACATATCCTTATAACATACTATGTCTTCTAATTCTCTTTCTGGTTATATTTACACTCTGAACCAACTAGGGACTCCCTAAAATAAACTGTTACATTTGCTTAACCTTGATGAAAACGAAGTTGGTCTGAGTTTGATATTTTAGTTAAAGCTATTTTGATTATCTTAAACAATTCTAAAATCATTTTTAAGAAATGGAAGTTTTGATAGCCTAACTTAAGAGCAATCAACTGAATATGTTTAGAGGTTCTTGAGGTTCAATTAAGTTCGTTCTTCTATGAATGATTAATTCTTGAGTAAAACTGGAAAATGTTATTAAAAATAAATAATGACTCCATTTTACTAATAAAGGAACTTGGTATATTGTTCTTTCGCGCCTCACAGGGAGCCACAATCCCTAGATGGAGCCTATGTTGGAACACACACAATTTTGAATTTTGAGTTTATAGTTTTCACCTTCTTAGGAACAAAATTCTACACAAAGTGGCCTTTTTATTTTTAAAAACAATCGTTGGTTTTCATTTGATAATAAAGTGCATACACTATTTGTTGTTGATGAGTTCCCTTAATTTCATCCTAATAACCTCCGTAGTTCTAGAGCCACCCGATTTTTTTTTAAAAGAATAAAACCCTTACAGTCACTTCGGAGCCCCTTGCTTCGGATTTTCCCATAAGTCTAAAAGATGAAAAACCTGAAGCCCCAAAGCCCAAAATAGTAGTCTGTCATAAACCTTAAATAAATCACGAACATGAGTCATAGAACATGTGTCTTTTAAATATTTTATAAGCTTACACATCGAATTTATTTTTTAAGTTTCCATTGGATGATTCAAATGCTCTCGGGTGACACCTCACACCTATCTCTTATTGACAGGTCATATAGAATGATGACATTCCCACCATGTCACTCCAGGATAGGACCCTTCGGGATTTTAATGAAGAGTGATTTCACAAATTACCAGAGTTTCAAATGCTGAAGCATTGGACATTTCAAAGAATAAAAAATAATTAATGATGTTGGATTACTGAGAGGGGGGTGAATCAGTAATAGCGTAATTATAATCCTTTTTCTTCAAATGTTATATCAATGTAGAATTAATATCCAATAATGAACAGTAAGAAATAAACAATCACACACATACACAGTACACCAGTGTTTTATGTGGAAACCCAAATCAAGAGAAAACCACAAAATGCTTTTTCTTATATGTCCTGAAGAATTACATTCATTGGAAGCACAAACTTCCTTTGTTTTCCAGCTGCAAATGGAAGGAGGCTCCAACCCCCTAGTTTCTCAGGCTACAACTTGAGGGAAGCTCCAACTCCCCAATTCTCTGGCTACAACCAAAAAGAGGCTACAACCCCCAATGTTCTCCGGCTACAACTGGAAGGTGGCTACAACCACCTGTCCTTTCCCTGTCCTACCACCCTGAAGTAGAAGTAGAATGATGGAACCACTTTCACACTATCACTATGAGATATACTGCTGTAAACCTATACCAATAAATCTCAACCGTGCATCAACCATGCATCAACCTGTACCTCAACCTGTAATCAACATGTACCATAAACAAGTGCATCAACCATGCACCAACCTATAATCAACCTGTACCATAAACAAGTGCATCCAAACATGTACCAAGTATGTACCAATCATGTGTCAACTACTCGTCAACTATGACTCATCAATATGTACCAACATCATCAACTATACACCTCATGTATGTGCTCCAACTCATAAACTACTTGTCTCAACCATGTACTCAACATGTACCACAACCAAAAGCCCTCATCAATTTCATCATATAAATATGATTTGTAGCTCTGTAATATACCTGGTATATATGATCACATTCCTGCAAACCTTCCTTAACTTTAAAAAAAAGAGACTAGCATTTTCATCAAACTTTTCTTTAGTCTCACATGCCTAGTTTTGGATTAGTCAACAACCCTAACTTGAAGTAATCATAAATTTGAACCTGTAATTTATAAAGATATGAAACTGATACAAAATTTTCTTTTTAATGCAATTCCTCCAAGTGTCACTACTTGGAACCTCTCAGCAAAGGAGTTATAGAAAAAATTGCATACCTTGCTGAATTCTGGATTATTCTAGAGAGCAACCTTGTAGAGCATGCCCCGCACAAAATATTTGATGCAATGATTTGAAACTATTAAAAAGAATACTAAAGACTGTACCCTAACTAAGAAATTTTGTCTCACTGAATTTGGATCTGTTATGAATAAGTTATGATGTTTTTACCCGAAACACCTGATTTTGACTAGTTTCAGGACTGGCCACAAACCCTATTTTCCATGGAGTGTAACTCCCAAAATACAACGACCCACAAGCTGAATTGTTTTCCATAGATACTTGGATATGTTTTCTCACTTGCATAGAAATTTCATGCTCTGAATCATTATAGAAAAAAAGTTATAGCGAAAATGGTGAGATGACCTGTAAATAACATACCTTAGAAAGCACCACCAAAAGAATTTATCCTTCCTTGCATTTCGGCCTTCCCCTTCACCTTCAATCAGAATTACGGTTTAGATATCCTTGGTTACCTCAGAAACATATATATATTCAATATTCTCAAGTTTGATTCAAATGAGAGAGCCTTGCCTCTTATTTATACTCTCCAAGCAGCTTCCTTAAAAACATCTTCTAGGTCACTTGGCCCACTTTCCTTATTTTAGGGTTGGGTCCACTTCTAATTTCTCCATTAAATTTATTATTGAAATAAT
>ML790546.1:0-10778 GCA_009831015.1 Picea engelmannii
CACCGGGGCTGAGGGGTTTTGGGCTCGGAGGGCTAGGACGTCCATAGATGTCCTAGGGCCAGGCGTACTGGTCAGTAGGGTGGCTGGTTTTGGGGTGTCGTAAGGAGCAAGCTGCTGCGGATTGGTTCAAGCGAAGGGAGACAGCATCAGAACGAGGTATTTAACCTGTTTTGCAAATTGTTATGTAAATTTAAATTGTTATGCAAATTGTTATGAAAAATGTTATTTTATTTATCAAAATCTGGGAGTGAATATGCTAGAGTAAGCAAATTTTTAGTAAATTTCAAAATTTCCGCTCTGTTTTAATTCATGGTAGTTTTAATGAAATCCTGGTCCCTACAGATAAACTCTTTAAATGCAGCAATGACTACTCTGGAAAATATTGTTGGTGCATTCTTCAATCCAAATGGCATGACTATATATTGGTAGGATCCACATTTCATAGAAAAAGCGGTCTTGTATCTGTCTTCTGGTGCTATCTTGATCTGATGATATCTTGAGAATTCGTCAATGAATGAATAAGCTTCTCGTCCTCCTACATTCTCCAACACTTCATCTGTGAAGGGAGTAGGGAACAGGTCATGTAGGCATGCATCGTTCAATTTCCTTAAGTTGAAAAATATTCATATCCCCCCTTTCTTATTTTCTTGAACTACCATCGGGCTTATCCATTCTGATTCTTCTACAGGTTCTATGATTCCATCTTCTAACATCCTATCGATTTTGGCTTTGACTTTTTTCTTATATGTGGGATTCAGTCTGTATGGTCGTTGTCTGATCAGACTTGCCTCATCTCTAAGAAGTATCTTCATTTCACCTAGCTCTCATGCTATGCCTTTCATTTCTGTGAATGTTGTTGGGAACAGGTCGTTGTACTCGCGCAGTAACTCTGTTATACTTTCCATTATTTGCTCATCCCAATAGTCTCCAATGCTGGCCATTTTGGGATTCTCAAATGTCCCAATGTTGACTTTCTTCATCTTGATAAGCACAGCAAATACTTCTAATTCCATAGGTGGACCTTCCACTTCTCTCTCACCTTAAACTTCCTCAATCATAATATCACACAATTCATCTTCATCTGGTGCTTCTCCCTACACGTGGTAGCATGACAGTAGTTATTTTACTGTTTGTCTATTTTGTTGTTGTTCTTATGTCATGAGTTAAACTTTTGGTTCCTTTATGAATATCACCCCTCTGATTTGTTTAATTGATGCATCTATGTTGGGGTTCTCATGATTAAATGAGAAAGTGACTATAAATTTGTGTTGTAGTAATGTCCAGCTCGTCATTCCTCTACGTAGTTCTTGGTCTGCATACTAGATTGTCAGGATACCTTCTAATGTGTGAACAAAATGATGAGGCCATTCCTCCGGTGGTGCCATCCTCCAAAGCATTCTACACTTCTCCAAGTGTTCTTTTGGTGCTCTCTGTCCATCATATTTCTCTAGCGGGTTGCTTCCTTGTTCTACACCAAACCTGATGCGCAGTAATCGCTTACATTGTTACCAGTCTCTGACTATTTCATTGTGTGCACCCCACCATCTCGCAGGTGTTGCCTTGAGTGATATATCCAGGGCTAAGAGTCTCTGATTATCTAACACTTCATATTCTACCATGTTAGGAATGCTTCTAATTCATTCACCCCATTGAAGTTGGGCGGTCTCTTATCTTCGTACCTACCCATCTTACTGCGTGGTCATTTCTTGCACATCTTCTTGTGGAGACTTCGTGTAACCTTTGCTGCTAATTTTATAAGCTTGTTTCTGAGTCTGATGCACATGAGGTAATGCTTCACCAACTGATTATCCCATATGTATTTGGGTTCATGTAATCCTCATCTCACACAGTTGTTCTATACAACTGGTTAATTTCCTCCAAGTCCAAGCAAGTAGGCTCTACAAACCTTTCCCCTTCGAATGGGTCCAATGGTGCAATGACTTTGTATTCTCCTGACTCGAAGGTCATCTTCCATGTATTTAGGTTGATTATGGCATGGTTATCAAACACCCAATCCAAACCCAGCAACTTCAAATAAGGTGTTGTTCCATCCACTATCTCAATTACTTTGAAGTCGGCTTTAGTCCATACTCCATCCAGGTCTACTGTTACTCCTTTTAGTATTCCAATTGGTAGAACTTTGTGTTTATTTTATAGTTTCAGTTGAATAGGTGAATATACTAATGTGGGTTCTCCCATACATTTCCATTTCTTCTGGGGTAATACATTAACTTCGGATCCTAAATCTAGCATAATATCTCCCATGTTGAAATCTCCAATGTTGGCATTCAGCCTGAATTCCCTACTTGTTCTCCTCCTTGTATGTAGGTGATTGACTGTTTTTTGTTCTAACTTTCCTTTTGCTTCTATGCGACATATTTATAGCATATTTTGTAATACTTTAATAGAGGATGGATCATTTAGTAGTCTAACACGGGATTGCAAAAAACCCTTAATGGTACTTACTTGTCCCAGTGGTTGTGGTTTTTAGCTGTGATCCAATGATGGAGGCATCTCATACTTTGGTATTTCCTTATTATGTTGTGTAGTTGATGTAGATGCAATCTATGGATTCAGGAATTCTTGTCTGGATTTCTTGAATATCTCTTTTAAATTATGCAAGTCAAATTGCTTCCTTGGTTCGACATTCCTCTTCACCCATTGGTGTTGTGATTTCTCTTTTCGTACTGCGTCAGTTCCTATTTTAGCTCCTCCTCGTATAACTATGTTGATTTTTCTTCCTTCACCCCCCACTTCTGCTAAAATCTATTGAACATTCTGATTGTTCTAATTTCTCTTCTCCTAGATCTTCCCTAATAGTGTCGAGCATTCTTCTGTGCCTTGATATTATGCATGACAATACATACAGGTCGTTGGTGGAAGTGGGCATTCTCTTGCGTAGTGTTCTGGTAGTTGAGAGTTGTGGCATACCATTGGTCCTCTACCTCTTCCAAAGCCTCATATTTCTCTACCTCCCCCTCTATATCTAGCTCGATCTCCTCACGGCATGTTATATTGAAGCGCCTAGTTATACTGTGTGGTATTATAATGTGGTTGCGCGGTAGTATACTATGGATGCACAGTGTTATATTGTTGTTGCGCAGTGTTTTACTATTTTTGTGCAGTGTTGAACGGGGATGGTACTTGGTTAAACTGAGGTGTGGCTTGCTCGGTCATCATTTATGCTTGCACCCTATATGCACATGATGTTCTTTCCCTCATCAATTCCATGGTTCTGTAATCTTTGTCATCATGGGCTACTGACTTGAAAAATTTGCAATACGATATTTTCGGTAGTGTCTGGTACTTTTGCATCATTGGGCAATGATGACCACATTTCTTACAAATCTCACACCATAGTCCTCCTATTGGTAATGGATTTGGAATTCCTGTTTCCATGTACTGCATGAATGTTGGACATTCATTCTTATGGTGTCCTTCTGTCCTACATGTGGTACACCAAATGGATTCTCTTTTGTCCTTACTTTTGTTTTGGTTCAGCTAGAACGTTAAGTTCTTCAGATCCTCCTTTAGCTCCTCTATGGTTGGATCTATCTTCTGATAGTGGTTCTCTTCCAGTTGTAGGGTTGCTTGTAAAGCCTCTGCTTGCTTCTGAAACTTTTTTTGTTGCAACAGATACTTCAAGTGTGGTAGTAGTGAATTGACGAACAGATGCCTATGTTGCATATCTGTCATGACATATTTTAGCTTTCCCTTCAGTCTTTTGAATCTCTAGTTGATTTCCCATACATATTATTTGGGTTTCTATCTAATCTATATCATCTCATTCATGTATTAATCCTCTGAACTTGGCTTCTAAAACTCATTTATCAACAACTTCTTGATATCTCCAATCATTTTGGTTGTCCCTAGTAGATTGTTTGCATCTAAAATCATGTACCAATCCAGTGTGCGATCTCTTAGCATGATAGATAACTGTGCAAATTTAGTGTACTCATTTGTGATCTATTTTGCTTCCCAAATATTCTCACAGATAAAAAGGTTCTTCTTCGGGTCCTCTAACGCTTCTCCTTTGAATTCTGGTAACTTGATGGTTGGATCATGTCCTGCCATTATGAATGTTGAACTACTACCTGCGCATGGTGTAGATACTTGACTACTTCTTCTTGAACTGGCTCCCCCATTTGTTGTTCCTTGTTTAGATATACTTCCTACTGTCTTCCTTCTCCTGAAATTCAGTTGTCTAAATGGTGGTGTTCTTCTTGGTGTGTTAGTTGCACATGGCTTTATGGGTTCCACACTGACACTAATATGGATAGGAGTGTTGCCTTCTATTTTCCCTCTTGGACCTCTTGTCTTCTTCTCATATGTTGTGTGCAGGATTTCCTCAATCTACTCCACATCCCGAAGATCCTCTACCTCCTCTTCATCACTTTCCAAGCCTTCCCTCGCGGCTACGGCTCTCTTCTTGGTCTTCACCTTATATTGGCAGGGTACTCCACTACACGTCTTTCCAATTGTTTCCATGATCTTGTTGATCTGGTCTTTTTCCATCATAATGGGGTCCAAGGCCTCCTCCTTATTTCCTTTATCCCCTTCTCCTTCCATCTCTCCTTTTCATGTCAGTGCTTCCCCCCTTCCCCCATGCACGCAGGGAATTTTAGTTGTCTGATTCCAGCAGCATTACACCTTTGTTATATAGTAATATCTTAATGGAAGTATATAACAATCTGATGTACCTGCCTCAAGGTCCCTTCAAGTACTCTTGTTCATCCGCACTGTACGATTTCATTGTATCTACTACAAACTCTGTGATAAATCCAACAACAATGTTGTCTAACCATAAATCTATTACACGCGTAAACTTATTATCAACTCGTTGTAGTTGCGTGATCTCTTCGAGATTCCACTTTAGTTGTCTGATCTAATTCATAGGATGGTTGTATTTCAATCTTTTTATCCACTCCTGCAATTTGTGTGGGAAATCACAGAAAAATACTTCATGCAAGTCAGTGAATACATACTTGTCCAAATATTTGCATGGTGTCAAGTTCAGGTTTTTGTTATCTTTTTGCGCAAACTCTAGCTCCTTTGTCTTCAACTAGATTTCTATCTATTCCTTCATGAGATTCCAAGGTATCAACATCCCTTTTTAGATTTTCATTCTTTTACCTTTTTGTCGTCTGCTCCCACATTTTTTTTTACGCTTCTTAAGAAGATCTCATATGCTCCATCCCATTTTCTTCCAATCAACCGGCAATAGAACCATTTGTTGGTATTTCATTATCTATTTATTTCTCTTGGTCTTGAGGATTCCTTGTGGGATATTCTAATTGATCATCATAAATTGAACTTGGTTCAGAACTAAGAAGCTTCCCAACAAAATCCATTAAAACTATCGGCCCCTCTGGTAAACCAGAAGGCAATGCAGTACACAGAGTGTATTGTGTAGTCTCACCTGAGATAGCTCTATGGGTGGCATCAATAATCAGGTGTTTGCAACCTAATATGGAGCAAGATCTGTGGTTGTGTGTTGTAACCTTTATTCATTCAATCGCCTATATAAATACAACATTCATTTGATGCATGCATGTGGAATAACATATCTACTTAGTTCTTTCAATTATATAACATTCATCAATTAATTCAGACACCAAGATGCATTCATTCATTCACATAACACAATGTTTACCATGGTTCACCCCCTCCTGGGCTACGTCCACAAATGTTTGGCTCTCGAGCTTTATTATAGGTTTAGAAAGATATCACCTAGTGCGTGGTTAAAATATTAGTTCTTCATTTATTCCTCGGGCTCCTTGATCCCTATGAGGCTAACTATATCTCATCATGCCCCTCAACCTATGATCTAACCCTCATGATCGAGTCACTCACTCCTTCCCTAGCTCACCAACTTAATGACTCATACAGTTCTTACAATTCTATTTCTCTCTATCTCCTCTACTAATTGTGTCTTCCCCCTCTCTTACATTTCCTAAGTACTAATTATTTATATCCCTATCTCACCAGCCATTACAATGCATTACAAAAACCCTAACCCTAGCGTCATTAGGTTTTCCTTGCATGCATGCTTCGCCTGCTTCTCTTACACGTGATTTTTTTCCTTTCAGCTGTCTTTTGCATGATTTTCCTCCAAAAATAGCCTTTCTTCCTAGCTAGACCTGCATCCAATAGTAGGGATCTAGTATCCACTTCTAGATAGGTGCCTTTCAATAAATTTTAGCAAGTGGAAGACTATAGAGAAAAAGATAATAACATATGTCTTTCTTCTAGGGTTTCAAGCAAGCAATTTCAAAATCTTAAACATGAAACAAGTAAATTCGTCATAAGAATTCATTCACAATAAAGAAATGCATATTTTCCACTTACTTCACAAAGAATAATCAAGCATACACCCTAGCTGAATATCTTCCACATGAAAATTTTCCAAAACACACCAATATTTGCCTCCTCCAAGAAGTGCGCACCACTAAATTTTAGCCAATAACCCTTAAATAGGGTCGAATTTCAGACCACCACTTGTGTGATGAGTCAATGATGAAAAAATGAGAGTTTTATATCTCTATTTATACAATAATTATGACCTTTAATTAATTTTAGGTCATCAAAAGACTGACATGGCCAAATTACATGAAAAATCCAGTTTTTACACAAATTCAAACAATTAAACCCTAAAATCATCTTTAGAGGTGATGTCATTCCCTTCTATGGTGATGTTGAGCCTCCTGGGTGAAACGTTGAGCCTCATCTAGAAATCATTGATTGATTTCAAGTGATTTATTGATGCCAAATGATTGATTTATTTATGATTGATGTAATGTAATATGTATTTTCCTTGATGAGAATGCATAGATGAATATGGATCAATGAGTTGTCATTGATATGATGAAGATGGATCAATGAGTTTTCATTGATACATGATGAAGATGGTTTGATGTGGTTTCATTGGTATATGTTGCATTGTTGGAAAAATGTATAGATGACTCATTATTGTCTCATCATGATTGATAAGGTGCACAAATGGATGAACTCCAAAGTGGTCCCCTTATGGTGAAAGCCCTCACGGGAAGACGCTTTGCGGATTGAGTTATCCTAGAAGAATGGTTGGAGGATCCATGCTCTCATTATTGTCTTAACATGATTGATAAGGTGCAAAAATGGATGAACTCCAAAGTGGTCCCCTTATGGTGAAATCCCTCACGGGAAGACGCTTTGTGGATTGAGTTATCCTATAAGAATGGTTGGATGACCCATGCTTGTATGTGGAATAATGAGATGAAGATCAAGAAAATTGTGGTTGAAACTATCCTAGATGGATATTTATTTTCATGCCATTTCCGGTGGTATGTGGAATGTCACATAACTCCTCACGGTTTGAGAGTTATGGCCTTACGAAGTTGAAGGACCCCCATATGAAGGCTTGAAACCCACAGGCTCAAAGAAGTCAAAGTGACCTTAAAAGAAGAAATCATTATTTAAATGATAAAGTAAAGTGACCAAGTCAAGAAGATTATTTAAATGATTAATAGAGGTGACAAAATCAAGAAGGAATATTTAAATGATAAAGTAATGGAGAACTTTCTAATTATGGAAAGTGGTTAACCCTAAAATGACGAAAATAGGTTAAGTGACCTGGAAATGGGTTAAGTGACCTAAAAGAAGAAATCATTATTTAAATGATAAATTAAAGTTACAAAATCAAGATGGATTATTTAAATAATAAATCTAAGTGACAAAATCAAGAAATGATAAAGTAAGGTGACAAAATCAAGAAGGAATATTGAAATGATAAAGTATTGGAGAACTTTCTATTTATGGAAAGTGGTTAAACCTAAAATAAGGAAAATAGGTTAAGTGGCCTAGAAATGGGTTAAGTGACCTAAAAATGGGTTAAGTGACCTAGAGGATGAAAGTATAAATAAGATAGCAATGGTCTCTTGTAGATCATCCTTTTTGTGGATCAATGGAGAGCTTCTTGTGAGAATATTTTTTGGAGTATTGGTGGAGAGCTTCTTGTGAGAGCTTCTTGAGAATTTTTGGTGTGGAACACTTGAGAATATTGAACATGTATAGGTGATTGAGGTAACCAAAGGGTATATAAGCCAAATTTCAGAGGGAAGGTGAAGAAAAGAGGGTTGGCATTCAAGGGAGGATAAATTCTTTTCATGATGTTTTCTAATGTATGTTATTTACAGGTCATCTCACCATTTCCGTAATAACTTTTTTTCTATAATGATTCAGACCATGATATTGATATTCCATTGAAGAAACATATCCAAGTATTTGTGGTAAAAAATTCAACTTGTGGGTCGTTGTATTTTTGGAGATACAATCCGTGGAAAACAAGGTTTGTGGCTAGTCCTGAAACTAGTCTAAAACAGGTTGTTTCGGGTAAATATGTCATAAATTCTTCATAAAAGATGAAAATTAAGTGAGACCAATTGTGTTGGTTATATTACAGTCTGTAGTATTTTTTTTTTTAATTTCATATATATTCAACAAACATTATGTGTGGGGCACTCTCTACAAGGTCACTCTCTAGAATAAGCCAGAATTCAGCATGGTATGTCATTTTTTCTATAACTTCTTTTCTGAGAGGTTCCAAGTAGTGAAACCTAGAGGAATTGCATAAAACACACTAAATAAAATTGTGTATCAGTTTCATATCTTTATTCATTATAGGTACAAATTTATGATTATTTCAAGTTACGGTTGTTGACTAATCCAAAACTAGTCATGGTTGAGACAAGCAGTTGATGAGTTGGCACATACATGAGGTGTATAATTGATGATGTTGGTACATATTGATGAGTCATTGTTGATGAGTAGTTCACACATGATTTTTATATACTTGGTACATGGTTGGATGCAATTTTTTATGGTACAGGTTGATTATAGGTTGTTTGTCACAGGTTGGTGCATGGTTGATGCATTTGTTTATGGTACAGATTGATACTTGTTGAGGATTGTTGCCTCATATCAGTTGGTGTTGAGGGTGTAAGTTGAGTCTTGCATTATATAACTGGTGCTCTTGTAGAGTTGTACTCTATTCATTTTTTTCTGAAAAACCCCAAGGATTGTAGTCTGTAATAAAAAGAAATTGTACATACATATTGTGTTCTTTATGTTCCTTGTGGTGATGACTTGTTGATGATATGTTGTTGATATGTGTTGATATTTAACTGGTTATAAATGAAAGCAATGAGTAATGAGTTAATGGTGATTGTTAACTAAGGATTTTTGGGAAAAAGATCCCTACACGGTTCTGTTCACCCCCCCCCCCCTGAGTGTAGTCGGTGTGTCCAACACCAAGCCCCTAGATGATGCCACACATGCCAAATAGCACACAACAGCCTACAAAATGTCAATCCTGATGTTGGGTGACATCTAGGGTCACAATGGTGATGTCATGGGTCTCCTGAGGCCAACGTCCGGGTGGAAGAGAAAGACCCCCTGGGTCTAGGTCTACCAAAGTGTCTATGGTGAAACGTCCTTCCTTTTTTTTGGTGCAAGTCTTTGGATTACCGAGAGGGGGGTTGAATCAGTAATAGAGAAATTTAATCATTTTTGACCAAAAATGCAAGTGTTATATCAATTTATCATTATCATCCAATAGTTACAAAGTAAATAAATAATGAACACATGATCAATCACACACATACACAGTACACCAGTGTTTTTACGTGGAAACCCAAAGCGGGAGAAAACCACATAATGTTTTTTCGTATATGTCTTGAAGAATTACATTCATTGGAAGCACCAACTTTCTTTGTTTTCCAGTTGCAATTCGAAGGAGGCTCCAACCCCTTGGTTTTTCAGGCTACAACCTAAGGGAAGCTCCAACTCCCCAATTCTCTAGCTACAACCAAAAGGAGGCTACAATCCCCTAAGTTCTCTGTCTACAACTGGAAGGTGGCTACAACCACCTGTCCTTTCCCCATCTAACCACCCTGAAATATAAATGTCAAATGTATAAAACATGTCACTATCATTGAATCAACCACTTCCACTATCAACCTATACCAATAACCTGTAAAAACTTGTACCAATCAACCTACACCAAACAACCTGTACCAATAACCTAAACCAACATGTACCATGCATCAACCTTTACTCATCAATATTGTAGGGACCAGGATTTCATTTAAGCTACCATAAATTAAAACAGAGCGGAAATCTTTCAAATTTACTAAAATTTTTCTTACTCTAGCATATTCATTCCCAGATTTTGATAAATAAAATAACATTTTTACATAACACTTTGCATACAAGTTAAATTTAAGTAAACACTTCAAAATTTTGAGTTTAAATACCTGTCACTGATGCTACTATCTGCAGCAGCTTGAATCTTCGCTTGAACCTTCGCTTGAACACCCCAAAACCGGCCACCCTACCGACCAGTACGCCTGGCCCTAGGACATATACGGACGTCCTAGCCCTCCGAGCCCAAAACCCCTCAGCCCCGGTGTCCACTGTAAATCCCACTGTTCTAACTCTGTCTCCAAGCTCCCCAAAATCTCCTCTCGTAAACTGCATGAATGAATAATGAATCCCCCCCAAAAATCCATCCTCCTCCTCCCTTATGCCTCCTTCACCGTCCCGAACCTTCCCTCCTCACCCAACCTTATCCATACATTTATGTCTTTTTAATAGTCTTATCCCTTAATTAATGTTCATTTTACGTATGGGTTACGTTATCCCTTATGGGATACGTAACCCATTTAAACTTACATTTTATTTTCCCCTTTTTAATACATAATTAATCAATTAATTTAATTAATGATCAATTAATCACTAAT
>ML790546.1:10852-29150 GCA_009831015.1 Picea engelmannii
AATCATACTTCAACTAAGTATAATCAAAATAATTAATTAATAACTTGTAATCTATTAAGGTTATATAATAATTAATTATAATTTAGCTAGTGTTTAGGATTAGTTATGAAATTATTCACAGTAATAAGAAAAGGGTCATTACAAATATGTACCAACATCATCAACTATACACCTCATGTATGTGCCAACTCATCAAATATACACCTCATGTATGTGCCAACTCATCAACTATACACCTCATGTATGTGCCAACTCATCAACTACTTGTCTCAACCATGTACCCAACATGTACCTCAACCATATACCAAAGACATATACCAATATAACCATCAAAAGTTATCTAACAATTCATCACTCTATCCATAAAACAAATACCATAAACCCTTACATCAAACCATGTGCCACAACCTCATTGTTATGTAGCCTCAAGCTAAACCAACAACTTCAGCAACACATCACAACCAAAATACCAATACCCATATGTCAAATACCAACAACAAAATACCAATTGTATCCCTCAACAAATCTGGTATATGCAGCAATATTGAACATCCAATACTGTCTCAAGAGCTAAACCATAGCTCACAAAACATACCTCAAACAAGATGTGCCATATCTCTCATAAATAGACCCCAGCCATGTTGTTGCTGCGATTTTTTTGCCGCAATTTTTCTGTCGCAATTTTTCTGCCGCATTTTTTCTAACATGATTTTTCTGTCGCGATTTTTCTGCCCCACTTTTTCTGCCGCACTTTTTCTACTGCGATTTTGTTGCCGTGATTTTTCTGTCGCACTTTTTCTACTGCACTTTTTCTGTTGTATTTTTCCTACCGTACTTTTTCTGCCACATTTTTCCTGCCGCACTTTTTCTGCTACACTTTTCCTGTCGCACTTTTTCTGCTGCAAATTTTCTCTATCAATAATACCTGCCCAAATAACCTTTCACAAAAATAGATATTCATTGATATTCAAGTGTGATTAAATGAGAGAGATTTGCCTCTTATTTATACTTTCATGTAGCATTACACTTTCTTTATTTTAGGGAGTTCTCCATTTACTTTATTATTTAAATAATTTCTTTTGCAAACACTTGGCTTTTGGGGGATTCTATATGACTCATGAGGGTTCTCCAACTTCATATGGCCATAACTCTCTAACTGTGAGGAGTTATGTGACGTTCCACATACCACCGGAAATGGAATGACAAGAACTACCCATCTAGGATAGTTTCACTGAAAAATTCACTAACCTTCATCTCATTATTCCACAATTAACCATGGGTTCTCTAACCATATTTCTAGGATAACTCAATCCACAAAGCGTCTTCCCATGAGGGATTTCACCATAAGGGGACCACTTTGGAGTTCATCCATTTGTACTTCTTATCAACCATGACAAGACAATAATAAGTCATCTTTACATCAAACAAACTTGGGTCAAGTACCCAAACCTTTGTGCTAACGGGCTTTCTTCAAGGGTTGACATCAATGAAAACCAACCCTAATCAACAATCCCCCCCTTTGGCATTGATGGAAACACTTTGATGTAATACTAAAATCATATCACTCATGCTCCCCTTGGAACCATGCCTCTGTCCTCTGCATCTAAGTGACCATTTCTCCCCCCGGAACCATGCCTATGTCCACTGCATCTAATAAATCTCTCCCCCTTTGTCATCAATGGCAAAGGTATCTTTCCATATGGGGTTTCTCCCCTGATTGAACTGTTCTATTTATGGTGCTTCCTCATGTACATATAAGACATATAAGATAAGCATTCAAAAGCATTCATTTTAGAGTAGAAATAACTCTGAGTCTTTGGCAAAGATACTCAAAGGCTTCCCGTGTAAGTGGTTTTGTAAAGATGTTTGCCACTTGTTCTTTTGTGCCCACATACTCAACTCTGATGTTCATTTCTACAACTTGTTCCCATAGAAAGTGATACTTGATTGGAATGTGCTTTGTCTTGGAGTGCATCATCGGGTTCTTTGAGATATTGATGGCGCTTGTATTATCACAATAGATTGGAATGGGCTCATCATACTCAACCTGTATATTTGTTAGAGTTTGTTTCATCCAAAGAACCTGTGTACAACAAGTTGTTGTTGCAATATACTCTGTCTCGGCTGTAGATAAATATATTGATGATTTTTTCTTGCTTAGCCATGATACTAAACACTCACCTAAGTAGAACATTGCTCCACTGGTGCTTCTTCGGTCATCAATATAACCTGCCTAATCTGCATCTGTGTAGGAAATAAGTGATAGATCCTTTCCTTTTGGATACCATAATCCAAACTCTTATGTTCCTTTGAGATATCTAAAAATCCTCTTCACTGCTAATACATGTAATTCCTTTGGTGTTGTTTGAAATTATGCCACCTGTCCAACTGTCTGCATTACATATGGTTTAGTTGTTGTCATATATAGTAGGCCAACAATCATTGACTTGTATTTCCTCTGATCTGTAGACTTTGAATCATCATCTTTGTTCAACTTGCAACTAGTTTGCATGGGAGTGATAACTCGTTTGCAATATTCCATTCCAAAAAAATTTATCATTTCTCTGATATACTTGGTTTGAGAAATAAAAATTCATTGGTTTCTTTGACGTATCTGAAGTCCCAGAAATAAGGATAGTTCTCCAAGTAATGACATTTCAAATTCATTTTGCATATCCTTTGCAAATTTTTGGCTTAACCTTGATGTAGAGGTTGTTGTCTACACTTCATTTTCTGAACCCTCTCTGTTGTAGATATTTTTCCAGTCTAGAGTACCATGCTCTAGGAGCTTGTTTTAGACCATACAAGGCCTTCTTTAATTTACACACATAATCTGTGTTCTTTGACAACTGAAATCCTTCTGGTTGTTCAAATGTAGACTTCTTCTTCAAGTTCCCCATTCATAAAAGATGATTTTACGTCCATCTAATACACTTTAATATTTTTGGAGCATGCATAAGCTAAAATCAATCGAATTGCTTCCATTCTGGCAAATGGGAAAAATGTCTCTTCAAATTCAATTCCTTCAACCTGTGCATATCCTTTACATACCAATCTAGCTTTGTTCATTGTAACATGTCCATCTTCATTCAATTTATTCTTGTATACCCACTTTGTGACGATCACATTATTATCCTTTGGTCTTGGAACCAATTCCCAAGTGTCATTTTTCTCTATTTGATCCAATTCTTCATCCATGGCCTTATTCCAAAATTCATCCTTGTTGGCCTCTTCAAAAATGGTTGGTTCAATCAAGATGAGAGTGCTAGGTGTGTTTGTTATGGTGAATGCATTCTTCTTCTAGTCTCAACTCCTGCATCTTTGTTTATGATAATCTGATCTGAATGATGATTTTGTTGTACTCGTCTGCCAGGTGTATTTGGAGGCACTTGTTGAACTTTCTCTTCTGCTTCTGTCAGATCCTCTTCATCTTCCCCTTCTTTTTCATCTTTTGTTTCTTCTTCGTAAAAAATTTCCATTGATTCATTTTTTTCTTCCTTTAATTCTTGTCTACCTGTTTCATCAATTGTTACATTGATGTTTTCCACAGCTTTGTTCAATCTCAGGTTGTAACACTTGCATTCTTTCATTTTACTTGAGTAACCGACAAGTACTCCTTTGTCCACACGAGATTCAAACTTTCCCATTTTGTCATATTCTCTTTTTATGTAGCATTTGCTTCCAAAAACTCTGAAGTGCTTCACATTTGCTAGTCTTCCTTAACATAGCTCGTAGGGATTTTTCTCAATGTTGTTTCTGAGCATTACTCTATTTTGAATCTAAACTGTTGTATGCACTTCCTGTGTCCAAAAAATATTATTCAATTTGGAATCCATTAGCATTGTTCGAGCCATTTCTTGTATTGTCTTATTCTTTACTTCAACAACTCCATTTTGTTGAGGTGTCCTAGCAACGGAGAATTGTCTTTTTATTCCATGATTGTTGCAGTAATCCATAAATTCCTTTGAAGTGAACTCTCCTCCATTATCATATCTCAAGCATTTGATTTTTGAATCCATTTCATTTTCAACCATTTCCTTGTATATCTTGAAGTTTTCAAAAGCTTCTGACTTATTCTTGAGAAATCAAATTGCAATCATTATTGTATAATCATCAACTAATAACATAAAGTATTTCTCACATTTTAAACCCTTTGTTGTAGTTGGTCCAACTAGATCAGTGTGCACAATTTCCAATGGTCTTGTCATTGAATATTCATTTGATTTGAACCTCATCTTTGTTTGCTCTCCTTGTTGACAATTCTTGCATAAAGTGTTGGTTGGTTTTGTTATCTGGGGCATTTCTCTGACTGATTCTCTTTAGCTAACTTTGACAAGGTAATCAAAATGTATGTGACCCATTCTTTTGTGCCATAGCCAACTTTCATCTTCCTTTCTTAGACAACACTTTTCATTTCCAATTTCACTTAACACATATATGTTGCTTGAAATTCTCACAACTGTAGCAATCAATTTTCTTGAACCTTCTTTTCCTATCTCTCACTTTTGTGAATCGAAAGTAACTTTATGACCTTGGTCACACATTTGACTCATACTTAGAAGATTATGTTTCATATCTTCTACTAGTAGAACATTTTCTGCCTTGGTATTCTTGTTCCCAGTTATGACTGTGCATTTTCCAATGATTTTAGTTGAATCATCATTTCCAAAGGAGAGTGATCCATCTCTTTCCTTTATTAATGTAAGAAACATGTCTCTATCACTTGTCATGTGTTTTGAACAGCCACTATCAACATTCCAACCATGTTTCTTATGCTTATCTTGTAGAGAGAGTGTGCATTCTTCATTTCTATAGTGATTCTACTTTCTTATCCATGTCCTTTTCTGAGGTTCATGTCTGTGACATGTGTTATTTTGTTGCGGTTCTCTAGGAGGGGTTGTCATTCTGCAATCTTTGGCCATGTGTCCAAAGTTGTTACATTTGTAACATTCCACTTCAGTGCTCAAAGATTCAAGCATGTTGTAACTTCTTCTCTGTGTTTCACTAGGCCTTCTTGGATAACCCTTTTATGTATGACTTTCAAATTTGTTTATGTTCATGTTGTTATCTCTGCAATTCACAGCTTTATGTCAAAAATTATTACATGCATAACATAAACCAAAAAAATAGTTTGATACCTGGGAGTTGAAGATCTTCTGAAAGGAGGTACTCTTATGAATTATTCTTCTTCATGAGGCCTATCTGTCGGTTGTTGATTCTGAAATATGAATATTCTCGGTGGAGGAGTGTCCCTGTAATCTTACTGTAGATCTTCCTATCCCCTTTGAGTGTTTCTGCATAGCTTTTTGGATATGTTTCTTGCTCTATTTTTTTGGATCTTGATCCCTTTTCTGTCTGATTGTATCCAAGTCTGGACTTGTCATGATGAGGTTTTTTACTATTGATAATGTCATCCAAAACTTTTGAGTTGTTCTGCATATATTTCTTTTGAATATCCTTTCTTAATGTGACAATCGTTGCTTCTAAATTTCCAATGATCCTGTCTTTTTCTTCTAGTTGTTCTTTGAGTGCTTCTTCAATTATTTTATCTTATTCTATTTGAACCTTCAAATTTGTGATCATTTCTTCTTCTGATTCTTCTTTATCAGAGTCTCCTACTCCCATGAATAGAACTCTTTATGTCTCACTGTCACTGGCTTCATCTTCATCTGATGATGAGATGTCTTCTTTCGTGCATAAGCTTTTCTTGAAAGCTTTCTTTGTGGGTCTTTTGTCTTTATATGTTTGTTTGTTATTTGAGTAACCTTCATAATTTCTCTTTTTCTTATGAGGACATTTGTTAGCAAAATGACCAATACCATCACAATTAAAACAAATCAAAGGAAGCTCACCTCTATACCTATCATTGGTTCCCTTGTTCAATCATTTGACAAAGTTGGCCACTTCTTCATCATCTTCCGAGACATCATTGTTGTTGCTATGTTCTTTTTCTTTTTGTTTTCCCTTTTGCTTTGAATTTTTGGATGATTTGAAGGCTGCTTCTTTTGTATATGGATTTTCATGTTCAGCTCTCATTTCATATGCTATGAAGATTCCATGTAATTTTTCCATGCTTATTGAGTTCATATCTTCTCTTTCTTCTAGTGTTGATATCTTAGGGTGAAATCTCTTAGGAAGAGATCTTAGTACCTTTTGAACAATTACAGATTATTTGATTTCTTCTCCCAATCCCATGATTGCATTTACTGTTTCATCGACTCGTAAAAAGTAAGCTGCAATATTCTCATATTCCTTCATCTTTAGTTGTTTGAACTAACCTCTGTAAGTTTGAAGCTTTACTGCTTTGACTTTTGAATCTCCTTCATAAATATTTTGAAGTTTGTCCCAAATCTCTTTAGTGGATTTACAATGTGCAACTTTGGTAAATACTGATTCTCCAAGACCATTCAAAAGTGCATTAGTGGCTTTGGAGTTATTTTGATTGAGTTTTATTTCTTTTTCATTTCTCGGCGAAACTGCTGGTGTTGTGTATCCATCTACAATTGATTGTCAAATTTCAAATCCCTATGCCTGTATATATGTTTTCATCCTCATGCTCCAAAATGCATATTTTTGTCCATCAAACTGTGGTATTCCATTTTTATACATGTTGTTGCTCTCCATGATGTACCTTTCAGTGGTTAAACTAATTTCTGAAGGAACCTCCTCTGATACCAAATGTTGGATTATTGAGAGGGGGGTGAATCAGTAATAGAGCAATTTAATCTATTTTCACCAAAAATACAAGTGTTATATCAATGTAGCATTATCATCCAATAGTTACAGAGTAAATAAACAATGAACAAATGAGAAATCACACACACACACACAGTACACTAGTGTTTTTACATGGAAACCCAAAGAGGGATAAAACCACGAAATGTTTTTTCTTATATGTCTTGAAGAATTACATTCATTGGAAGCACCAACTTCCTTTGTTTTTCAGATGCAACTGGAAGGAGGCTCCAACCCCCTAGTTTTTCAAGCTACAAATGTTGAAATAATGTAACTGCAAAGAGTATTCTTATTATTATTTGATATATTATTTATAGGATTAATCCCCATTTTGGATTAATCATGTCGGTAATTGTATTAGGACCAAATCCCCTTTTGTGGATTGGTCAACAGACTATTATAATAGGCAGAATAAGAAGTCGGCCCCAGCAGTTAGTAAGAAGACCCAGAAATATAATAAAGGTGGGTTTACCCACCCAGATTAAGAAGTCGGCCCTGCCAGTGAAGAGACACTTCACACATGCTAGAACTTGTATAAATAAAGGAGGCTAGCACCTCATTTGAACACAACTCACTTGCTCAGTTTAAGAGACAAGTTCTAATCTGTTACCAGCAAAGGAGAGAGGAAGAAGAGTGGTGCATATTTTGGAGAGGACTATCTGTATTGGTTTGAGTTATCTCTTGACATTGTATTGGCAATTTATGATAAGGAAGTTTTCGCTGGGTTTTCTTCCCCTAGAGGGTTTCCCAGGATAAATGTTGTGTCTCTTGTGAATGTGTATTTCTCAGTGATCTTGTTCTTATGTTGCTCTTATCTATTGAAATGCAAATAACTATAATAATGGCATAAACATTAACATGTTATCAGAGCCAACCTGAAGGAAGCATATTTCGCAAGAGGAAAAACGTCACTGTTACCGTACCCAAAAATTAGGGTTTTTCAAAAGTGAATCTTTTTAGCCCTAAAACCACCTAGAAAGTTGAGCCCTCCCCCAAGGATCATTTTGGCACTTAGAGCGCACCTTTTCAGTGGCTAGATCTCCCAGAAAGTGAAACCCTAGTTTCACAAAGTACCAGAAAACCAGAGTACCAAAAGTACCAGACTACTAGAAGTACCAAAAAACCAAAAGCACCAGTCCAGAAATCCACAGATCAAGTTTGAGGGGGTAAAAGTTGGATTTTCGAAATTCCAACTGCACCAACTAACACGCCTCAACTCAGTGCATCTATCCCCTGGATCAGATTTTCAAAACTCGGAGTTTGAAAAATTAGGGTTTCCTCATAAAACCCTAAGTTGCAGTCGTAGTTGCAGTCTCAGAACCAGTTGCAGTTGCAGTACTAGTTGTAGTTGTAGCCGTAGAACCAGTTGCAATCACCCTTGAAATTTTCTCAAGAGTTGGCAATGATTATCGCTGCTACCAGATGGAGCCACTACCTGCAAATGCTATCAGAGGTATGTACTTACATATGTTTAATGGTTAAACCCTAAAGAGTATTTGCAGGAGAAGGGATCTATTGCCATAGATCCAGAAGGATCTCAAGATCCAACACATTCATAGGAATGATGCAACCCAGGTGTGATTATTCTAATATACATCTATTTGTTATGAAATTATCTTGATCAATGTTGCATGTTGAATCTATGATCAAATTATTAGAAGAATTAAAATTTGATCATAGAGCTTATCCTCTAACCTAACCTTTTGTCACGTTAGTGTATTGTCTTAGTATAGAATATAGGTTGAAGAAAACACTCGTCACTTGAGTGAAGGAGACCTGGAAGAAAAGAAAGCACTCACTCTTGAGGACAAGGCTCCAGGTTTGATTAATCAAGATTCAAAGGTACACATGGCAAACTGATGACTTTAGTTAAGATAGCAATCTACGTAAAGTATTATACCTAATAGTATGTGAGCATATAGAGGTATATGCTTTGCCTGATAAAACTAACACCTCCTCTAGGAGAAACCTCGTGTGTCAGTTCCAGGTTGCCAATGAAGAATGCTTGGTCACAACACTATGAGAGTGTTGACCTCATTTTGTATTGTATTCCTTACCTTTAATCTTTGCTTCAGATAAATTTTAAGTAATATCTCTAAAGGAGCTACTGTGATGATTGTCCGTGCTATTGCTTTATATGATCAAGAAGGATATTATTCTTGTTTGTTGTTTTGTTGACCTTGCTCTAGGTCACATGAGGTTGCAAAAGGAAACGTGCTAAAGGAGAGACCGTAAATGAAGCAATCATCATTGGAAAAGAAGAAGGTGGGTCACTCAGAAGCTACCATGACCCACGCTATTGAAGAATCCATGTGAACTCTAGAATATTAGCTCACATCAACTACAAGGCACTACCATACATATGCAAAGTTGTCACAAGTTTACCAGAACTCAAGGTTGATCATGAAGGCATATGCAATGGATGTGCACAAGGGAAGAACATCAAGAACCCGTTTCCGAAGAGGGACAGCAAGACAGAAGGAGTCCCAGAACTCATCCATTCAGATGTGTGTGGCCCAATGCCATCATCCTCCATTAATGGGTATGTATACTATGTATCGTTCATTAATGATTATTCTCGTAAAAGACCTAGATATATTTGAAGTGTTCAGCAAGATCAAGGAATTCAAAGCCTTGATAAGAGAACCCTTTTGTAAGGAAGATTAATATACTCAAGTCAGATAATGGAGGAGAATATACCTCAAAAGAGTTCGTGAACTTATGCAAAGATGTTGGGATCAAGATCCCCAACAAAATGGTGTAGTTGAACAGAAGAATAGAACCATGTTGGAAGCTGTGAAGATCAAGATCTTCCTATGTGCTTATGGGCAGAAGCAGTAATGATAGTTGTTTATGTGCAGAACCGATTGCCCCATAGTGCACTTGGGCTCAAGACACCAGAAGAGATGTTCACCGAAAATAAGCCAGAGGTAAGCCATCTCAAAAATATTTGGCTATCCATTGCTTATTCATATACCTAAAGAAAAGAGAAACAAGTTGGACCCTTCAGGAAAGAAGGGAATATTTGTGGGGTCTCCAAGGCCTTCGAAATCTACATACCAGGTCACTGCCACATTGAGATCAGCAGGGACGTGACCATTGATGAAGAAGAAGCACTTAAGAAATCAAGAAGATGCCATCTTGAAGAATCATATGAAGAGGAACCTGTAAATACCAGGATTGCAGAATCAATGAGGGAGGTTCCCGGAGCTGTAGAACCAGTGAGGGAAGTCATAACTTCCCCTGATGAGGAACTTCTAGAAGACCATGATATAGTAGAAGTTCAAGAACCTCCTCAAATGACCTTCTCCCATAAAAGAAAGCATGCTTGGGCAAGAGATCTTATTCAAGATGGAGAGAAGTATGTTGTTCCGGAAGGAACCTCGAGACAGGTGAAAAGATCAAAGCCATTCTCCAATTACACAGCTTTGATATGTGATCTCCCAGATGAAGAGCCTACCTGCTCTAAAGAATCCATTCAGAGAAAAGAATGGGTAGATGCCATGACAGAGGAATACCAATCCATAATGAAGAACGAAGTATGGGAAATAGTTCCCAAATCAAAGAATAAAGATGGGGTATCCTACAGATGGCTCTTCAAAATAAAACATGCTGCTAATGGAAGTATTGAGAAGTATAAAGCAAGATTTGTCACTCATGGATTTTCCCAGAAGGAAGGCATTGACTATGAAGAGACATTCGCTCATGTGGCCAGATACACTTCGATCAGAACCATTATAGCTCTTGCAGCCAAGATGAAATGGAAGCTGCAATGGATGGACGTGAAGACAACTTTCCTGAATGGTGTTATCAAAGAGGAAGTGTATATAGAGAAACCCCAAGGATTTGAGGTTGAAGACATGAAGTCTCATGTCTGTCGATTGAAGAAAGCCTTATACGGATTGAAGCAAGCTCCTAGAGCTTGGTATGGCCATATAAACAGTTTCTTGACGAGCTTAGGCTTTACCAAGAGTAAAGCAAATTCAAATCTCTACTTCAAAATTATGGATAATGAACCAGTAATCTTACTATTGTATGTGGATGACTTATTCTTAACTAGAGAAGAAAATATCATCGTTGAATGTAAATAGAGACTTGCCATAGAATTTGAAATGAAATACCTTGGTCTAATGCATTACTTCTTAGGCCTTGAGGTATGGCAGAGTCCAGAAAGAATCTTCCTTAACCAAGGGAAGTACACGATCGAAATCTTAAAGTGATTCGACATGCTAGAATGCAAGTCCATGAATACTCCCATGGAAGCGAAGTTGAAGCTGCTAGTTGATACTTCGTCATATTTGATAGATGCCACACTGTACAAATAGATTATTGGATCATTGATGTACCTGATGAACACCAGACCAGACATCTATTTTGCAGTGAACACCTTGAGTCAGTTTCTGGTAGAGCCCAGACGTGTTCACCTAGTGGCTGCAAAACATGTGATGAGGTACCTTAAAGGTACAATGGATTATGGTCCCAACTATGATGGAGATCATGACTTCACATTGAGTGGATATACTGATGCAGATTGGGCAGGAAGTGTTGTAGACAAAAAAATCACTTCCAGATGTTATTTCAGTTTGGGATCAGCCATGATCTTGTGGCAGAGTAGGAAGCAATCCAGTATTTCTCTTAGCACAGTGGAAGCATAGTACATTGCCGTATGTTCTGCTAGCTGCGAAGCTATATGGATTTGAAAGTTGCTGACAGGCCTATTTGACTTGGAGATGAGAGCAACCGTGATTCTATGTGACAACCAAAGCTGCATAAAGATGACAGAGAATCATGTATTCCACGACAGGTCGAAGCACATAGAGATCCGCTATCATTTCATCCGCGACATGGTACAGAGAGGAGCCTTGAAGCTCCATTACATTAGCATGGATGAACAGGTTGCTGACGTGTTGACTAAGCCTCTATCTCATGTAAAGTTTGAACACTTTCAAGATCATCTTGGTATAGTCCGAAAGGACCCTCCCTGAAAGGGGGAGTATATATATTTTCCTTGCTTCTGACCTCATTGTTAGACGTAAATCAAGATGAGTCATTGCTTCTGACCTCGCTGTTAGACGTAAAGCATGACGCTGTGTGATCCTTGCTTCTGACCTCACTGTTAGACATAAAGCAAGATGAGTCATTGTTTCTGACCTCGTTGTTAGACGTAAAGAATGATGTTGTGTGATCCTTGATTCTGACCTCGTTGTTAGACGTAAAGAAAGATGAGTCATGCTTCTGACCTCGTTGTTAGACATAAAGCATGACGTTGTGATTCCTTGCTTCTGACCTAGTTGTTAGACGTAAAGTNGCTTCTAACCTAGTTGTTAGACGTAAAGCAAGATGATTCCTCACTTCTGACCTCGTTGTTAGACATAAAGAGAGATGTTGATGTGTTCCTTGCTTCTGACCTTGTTGTTAGACGTAAAGCAAGATGATTCCTCGCCTCTGACCTAGTTGTTAGACATAAAGCGAGATGTTGATGTGTTCCTTTCTTCTGACCTCATTGTTAGACGTAAAGCAAGATGATTCCTCGCTTCTGACCTAGTTGTTAGATGTAAAGAGAGATGATGATGTGTTCCTTGCTTCTGACCTAGTTGTTAGACGTAAAGCAAGATGATTCCTTGCTTCTGACCTCGTTGTTAGACGTAAAGAAAGATGTGACTGACATTGAGCTACCAGCTTGACTGTTGTGACATTGAGCCAGTGTAGTACTGTGATGTGCCAGCCTAGTGTTGTGATGAGATATCATTTTTACTGATACATTTTGATGCAGATGATGATGGAATTCTTTCGAGAATGATGATGCTGCTGATGAAGAAAACTTTCGATGACTCATAAATTTGCCAGCCAATGTTCCAAGATGATATTGATGATACCGTCCTCTTGATGCCACTGATGATGCAGACCTCTCTCGCCTGATGTTGTTGAAGAATACCCTTCTTGTTAAGGGGGAGTGTTGAAATAATGTAACTGCAAAGAGTATTCTTATTATTATTTGATATATTATTTATAGGATTAATCCCCATTGTGGATGAATCATGTCGGTAATTGTATTAGGACCAAATCCCCTTTTGCAGATTAGTCAATAGACTATTATAATAGGCAGAATAAGAAGTCGGCCCCAGTAGTTAATAAGAAGACCCAGAAATATAATAAAGGTGGGTTTACCCACCCAGATTAAGAAGTTGGCCCTGCCAGTGAAGAGACACTTCACACATGCCAAAACTTGTATAAATAAAGGAGGCTAGTGCCTCATTTGAACACAACTCACTTGCTCAGTTTAAGAGACAAGTTCTGATCTGTTACCGGCAAAGGAGAGAGGAAGAAGAGTGGCACATATTTTGGAGAGGAATATCTGTATTGGTTTGAGTTATCTCTTGACATTGTATTGGCAATTTATGATAAGGAAGTTTTTACTGGGTTTTCTTCCCCTAGAGGGTTTCCCAGGATAAATGATGTGTCTCTTGTGAATGTGTATTTCTCTGTGATCTTGTTCTTATGTTGCTCTTATCTATTGAAATGCAAAGAACTATAATAATGGCATAAACATTAACAACAACCTGAGGGAAGCTCCAACTCCCCAATTCTATGGCTACGACCAGAAGGAGGCTACAACCCCCTAAGTTCTTCGGTTACAACCGGAAGTTGGCTACAACCACTTGTCCTTGCCCCTTCCAACCGCCCTGAAATATAAATTTCAAATGTAGACAACATGCCATTCTCACTGAATCAACCACTGCCATTGTCAACTTGTACCAATAACCTGTAATAACCTGTACCAATCAACCTGCACCAAACAACCTGTACCAATAACCTAAACCAACATGTACCATGCATCAAATATGCATCAACCTTGACTCATCAAGATGTACCAACATCATCAACTATACACCTCATGTATGTGCCAACTCATCAACTACTTGTATCAACCATTTACCCAACATGTACATCAACCATATACCAAAGACATACACCAATATAACCATCAAAAGTTATATAACAATTCATCACTCTATCCATAAACCAAATACCATAAACCCTTACATTAAACCATGTGCCACAACCTCACTGTTATGTATCCTCAAGACAAACCAACAACTTCAGCAACACATCACAACCAAAAGACCAATACCCATATGCCAAATACCAACAAAAAAATACCAATTGTATCCCTCAACAAATCTGATATATGCAACAATACTTAACATCCAATACCATCTCAAGAGATAAACCCTAGCTCACAAAACATACCTCAAACAAGATGTGACATATCTCTCATAAATAGACCCCAACCATGTTGTTGTTGGGATTTTTCTGGCACGATTTTTCTATCGCACTTTTTCTGTCGCTATTTTTCTGCCGCACTTTTTCTGTCACGATTTTTCTGCCGCACTTTTTCTGTCCCGATTTTTTTGTCGCACTTTTTCTGCCACACTTTTTCTACCATGATTTTTCTATCACACTTTTTTTGCCGCACCACTTTTTCTGCTGCAATTTTTTTCTATCAATAATACCTGCCCAAATAACCTTTCACAAAAATAGATATTCAATGATATTCAAGTGTGATTAAATGAGAGAGATTTGCCTCTTATTTATACTTTCATGTAACATTAAACTTTCATTATTTTAGGGAGTTATCCATTTACTTTATTATTTAAATAATTTCTTTTGCAAACACTTGACTTTTGGGGCCTTCTATATGACTCGTGAAGATTCTTCAACTTCATATGGCCATAACTCTCTAACCATGAGGAGTTATGTGACCTTCCACATACCACCGGAAATGGCATGACAAGCACTATCCATCTAGGATAGTTTCACTGACAAATTCATTGATCTTCATCTCATTATTCCACAATTAAGCATGGGTTATCTAACCATACTTCTAGGATAACTCAATCCGCAAAGCGTCTTCACGTGAGGGATTTCACCATAAGGGGACCACTTTGGAGTTCATCCATTTGTACTTCTTATCAACTATGACAAGACAATAATGAGTCATCTTTACATCAAACAAACTTGGCAATTTGGTCTTGATTATTTTGGTTACTGCCTATATATGTTTAATGAATATCATTGCATTTAAATGATAGGCCCGATTGCAGTGATAGTGACTTCATTGTTAATTTGAAAACATGACTTTTGAGTATTATTGTGGATTGAAGAAATGCATGGGAAGTGGTTGATTTTGATAGTTTACAGATTGGAATGGGTATTGTTCGTAAATTGTTATAAAATGCAATGCGTGTGAATGAAGGGAACAAAACCTCTTACAAATTGTGTGGAATACATATTGTCTCACAGTAGCACTGTGTTTGATTTATTGATTATGAACAGTGAACTAGTTAAATTGCACAGAAATTGTTGATGGTTGATGCATCTCTTTTCGCAGCATGTTTTATGGATCACTTAATTAATTTCATGAATAGTAATCATCTTTCTTCCCTTCCATGATTTCATTTTCCACTAATTATAAATCCCATCACCTTCCCATTTCATTTTTTCACTCCCTGTTATGAGATTGATTATAGTCAAGAGAATTTCGGTGTTAAGGCAGTTAGAAATGGTAGTGTCTTGTGTGGATTGCAGTGATGTTTTATCGGTTTTCTTTTCAGTTGATTATTGTTGTCATTGAGCAGTGACCATGTATTTTCCCCCTCATTATATCATGTTTTCTCTCAATACAACCCCCTCACATATCCCAGAACCCTTTTTCACCCCATGCTCATTGATTAACAGTAAAACAATTTGTATGGATTGGATTGCATGAGTCTAATACATTGTTGAGCCAAATCTATTTCATATTTATAAGAGTTGTCATGTATGGTTATTTAAAAGACTATTTGCTAATCGACCACGCATGCAGGATGATTTTTTTCAGTCGAGGTAGCCATGGCTGAGGAAAAGGAAGTATATGTAATTGGAACCGAGGCCCAAGAAGGCCCGGGTTCTCCATACATTTTGACATTGATTCACAAGAGCTTGGCCAATTGTTTCGTGTCGGGTTCTTCAATTGGATTGGACAGGGAATAGACCAACCTAGGCTTGAAAGGCCTCCTTTCCAAGCCCTGCAAGTACCTGGTATCCTTGTACCTCCTCATGTCTCATTACAACCCGAGGTCCTTGAAAATGATGGATGGCGGGAGATTTTCCACTCGGCAGTCTCCCAACATCATGGTTGGCCCAACTTGTCTTTGCCTGCTCCTCTGTTGGTTAACCCCGTTGCCTAATATTCCTCTGACCACTCGCCAATGCAATCCTTCCATACTAGCAAGAGATTGAAAACTGAGGCCGACCATGCCCTTGATAAAGGAAAAGCCAGTGTTGCCCCCTCCTCATCCTCCAATGGCTCTGACAAATCCGTGTCTTCTCGAATGCATTTGAGGGACGATTGTTCCCACGTGATCAGTGAGATTAGGCCTAAAGGATCTGCACATCCAAAGGCAAATTCAGGGAAATCAAGAGGTGACAACAGCAATCAAGGAAGGGTTGCATCACAGACTGGGAAATATGTCTTTTGAGTTTTTATTATATCTATTGTTTTATGACAGTTGACTTCAGGGATCTTTGGAAAGCATGTTTATTTTGGATATATGAGTATTATTTTTTAAATAATTTCAAATTTCATGAGTTTAAATTACCAAAAGTGAATATGTTGATGGGAGACACAAGGAGGTGTATTTTTCTTAGCTAATGGTTATGTTATGATTGTTATGATTGTTATGAACTAAAGGGAGTAACAAGGGGTCCCACCTACTACTTATTATTTATTTATGAACCGTATTATAATTATTACTCTTCCCCCTAACTAAAGTTAGTTGATTCTTTTAATTAACTTAACTAATGAATTGGTTCAACTTCTTCAACCAATTCTAATTTGTTAAAAGCAAAAGGAAAGGGAGGATCAAGAGGAGGATAGAAGCAAAAGCATGCTAAGGTTTTCTCTTTGAGTTTATGTTGAGATAGTTCAGTTTTCATTCATTCATATATTCATCACAAGCCTAATTCTCTTTTATGATAGAAATGTCTTATTGTAGACAACAATATTCAGGGCTGAATCAAATCATTCAGACACTTGTTTTTCAAAGGTGTTGATCTATCTTTTATAGTCTGTGTAGACTTGTCTATTTGTGAATTAGTTTTCATTACTGATAAAGGCTATTGTGCAGAGTCGAGTGGGTAGAAATATGTGGCAAGATGATCCATCTTTTAGAGTTCATTTTTGGTTTTCTGTTAGAGGTCCTTTTGTATGTTCCATCGGGGATGTCTAAGTTTGACTTTGGTCCAAGATTTTTTTATGATATTTTGTAAAGAAAATGACTCTTTGATGAATTGGAATGCAATAAAGGATTTTTTTATGTCTCATATGTCTTGATTATCACCTTGGTGTCTTTATTTATGTTCTTACATTTATTTTAGCAATTGTTATATTCATAAATTTACATAAAAAGTGAATTTCCAACAAGAATTTTTGTTGATAAAAGACTAGCCTAAGCACTCGTAATTAATACTTGTGAGTTAGGATGTTATTTTTGTTGGATATAAACATAGGGTGATATTCACGTCTACTTTTATTTAGACAATTAAAGTTTGAAAATGCTTGAGTAAGATCATTTCATATCTTTTTCTCAACATTTATTTGGCGACCACACTGGGGAGATCTTTGATATCTCTCTGGTTAATTTTTTATACTCGATTTTCATCGATACATATTTCTTTTTCTGAAATTAATTCTTTGACTGTTTCCTATTAATGATTGTTCTTGTTGCAAGGCAGCCCAATATCAATCCTGGTCTTCAAGACTAGACCAGTATTGCGTTGAACCTGTTTAACACCATCCTAGACACTGCCAATACCCATGTTGAACTTAACCGTTCTTGGGCAGCAATTGAATGAGATATTAGTGCTCAAGAACAATTGGAGGCTAGACATAGACAACCTAGAAATCAGTACTAAACCTTTGTTTCTTCGATATTTGGCCTTTATTTCATGTCCTTAGACTCTCGTGCTTCTAAAAGAAGAAGAGGCTTGTCACCCGAAATCAATCCTATTGTTGAAATAGGAAGAAGAAACGTTGTGTTATCTGCCTAAGAAAGTGCTCTAAGGAGAACTTTATCTGATTCATCCAGATCGTCTTTCTTTCCCTCATCTATCATCCACAAGATGGCATCTAGTGGTGGATCTAGTGGCACTGGAACTGCTCCATCTTCAAAATATTCATTGTCATCAGTTATGTTGATTAAGGTTGGTTGTCATTGATGTCAACCCTTGAAGAAAGCCCCGTAACACAAAGGTTTAGGTAATGGAACCAATATTGTTTGATGTAAATATGACTCATTATTGTTTTTTCATGGTTGATAAGAAGTAAATATGGATGAACTCCAAAGTGGTCCCCATATGGTGAAATCCCTCACGGGAAGACGCTTTGTGGAGTAAGAGAACCCATGCTTAATTGTGGAATAATGAGATGAAGGAAAGTGAATTTGTCAGGGAAAATATCCTATATGGATAGTGCTTGTCATGTCATTTTCGGTGGTATGTGGAACGTCACATAATTCCTCAC
>ML790546.1:45625-65067 GCA_009831015.1 Picea engelmannii
TAGGCATGTGAGACTAAAGAAAAGTTTGATGAAAATGTTAGTCTCTTGTTTTTAAAGTTAAGGAAGGTTTGAAGGAATGTGATCATATAAACCAGGTCTATTACAGAGCTACAAATCAGATTTGGATGATGAAATTGATGAGGTCTTTTGGTTGTGGTACATGTTGAGTACATGGTTTAAACAAGTAGTTGATAAGTTGGTGCACATACATGAGGTGTATAGTTGATGATGTTGGTACATATTGATGAGTCGTAGTTGATGAGTAGTTGACACATGATTGACACATACTTGGTACATGGTTGGATGCACTTGTTTATGGTACAGGTTGATTACAGGTTGGTGCATGGTTGATGCACTTGTTTATGGTATAGGTTGATTACAGGTTGAGGTACAGGTTGATGCATGGTTCAGATTTATTGGTACCTGTTTACAATGGTATATCTCACAGTGATAGTGTGACAGTGGTTCCATCATTCTACTTCTACTTTAGGGTGGCAGGACGGGGCAAGGACAGGTGGTTATAGCCACCTTCCGGTTGTAGCTAGAGAACATTGGCGGTTGTAGCCTCCTTCTGGTTGTAGCCAGAGAATTGGGGAGTTGGAGCTTCCCTCAGGTTGTAACCTAAGAAACTAGGGGGTTGGAGCCTCCTTCCAGTTGCAACTGGAAAATAAAGGAAGTTGGTGCTTCCAATGAATGTAATTCTTCAAGACATATAAGAAAAAGCATTCTGTGGTTTTCTCCCGATTTGGGTTTCCACGTAAAACACTGGTGTACTATGTATGTGTGTGATTGTTTATTTCTTACTGCTCATTATTGGATAATAATTCTACATTAATATAACATTTGAAGAAAAAGGATTATAATTACGCTATTACTGATTCACCCCCGCTCTCAGTAATCCAACAAGTTATTGGTAGCTTATATAGCCACCATATCCATGTCCAATCTATCATGAATCCCACCAAAGTCATCAAAAAGTATGGACTTTTTCAGTTCAAAGAAGATGCCACAACCACATCGTGGCATGTGTCCTCCCCTCTTAACCTAGCACCTGCTACTTGTCCACTTCCAAAGTTTAAAGAGAACCTGCCTAAGTTTTCAGGGAATAACATTGTTAGTACCAATGAACACCTAGTGGCAGTTTCTAATGTTTGTCATAACATAGGGGGCAACGACAATGACACCTGCATGTTCTTGTTCGTCAATTCCTTGGAAAGAAAGGTTGCGGCCGATTTCTTTGACCTTCCTCCTAAGATTTTGTCTACTTGGGAGGAGTTGATTTATTGGTTCCGATCCACTTATGGGCAATCCAAAAGCCCTGTCGAGAAGTTAAGGGAATACGATAATGTCACTTATAAATATGGTGAGACCATCAAGTATTTCAACTTGCATTTTACCGAGTTGTACAATCAAATCCTCGAACTTATCCACCCTCGAAACCAAGAAGATTTCATGCATTACTACAATGCATTTCCTTCTCCCTACCATCATAGGGTTGAGGAAAAGACCATTGATAATCTCAGTTCTTCTCTGCATACTTTCTCAGAGTATGAAGAACAGCTTGAAATAAATGGTCTTCCATGGGGAGAATTAGTTAGACAGACAAACATGTATGCTCTCTTACAGCTATTACAAGATATGAACAATCGTATGATAGCATTTGAGCGGAAGGGTAATATCTCCCCTCTCACCCTTGGAGCTTCAACCTCTTCTTCACCCCCTTTTAGGAATCTATTTGAAAACAATTTTCAGCTTAAAGCAATCATGCCCCAGAGTTGGTGTAACTTTTGTGAGGAACACCACGAAGAAACCGTGTGTGAGGTAAAGAAGAGTGCCAGAGATAAGATATTTGGTAAAAGACCAGAGGCTGCTATTGTTGTCCTATACTTTGCAGAGCCAGAGGATTCCATAGTCATCAACACTAGGAACAAATCCTATGCTCCCAAGGGAAAATTTGATCCTCCCCGCAGTTCTTCTAGCCTAATCTCATACTCAACTACTGTTGCGCTCCAGGTTCCTAAAATTCCTGAGAGTCAAGGAACCACTCCCCCTCTTCCCTCTTCCAAATACAATATCTTGAATCAATTGGCCAACATCAAAGAAGATACAACCCTCCTAGACATGGTTGTCATCCCTAAACAATAGATGCATCTAAAACAATTCATGGAAGGAAAATCTTCCATTGTAGCCAATCTTTCCGAAGAGGTAGAGGAAGAGGATTATTCTGTAAATAAAGTAGGTGTACATAACTTTAGATACCCTATAAAAAAATCTCCCTTTTTATATTTCTGTAAAGATCATGGATAAGATTGCCCATTATTGCCTCATTGATGGTGGTTCAGGCCCAAGTGTCATCTCGAAGATTATTATGGAATATCTAGGCTTGTCTTGTACAAACAAAAATGTTAGAAGCATGCTCTCCTATAATAGTCTACAACAAACGACCATAGGTGAGATTAAATATGTAACCTTGGTTTTATGCTCTCATCCTGAGATAAGGACAACCCTCAGCATTCAGGTGATTGATATGCTTGTAATCAATTATTCAATTATCTTGGGGAGAGATTGGCAAGCCCTAGCAGGTGGATACCTATCACTCGACAGGACACATTTATCCATTCCTCGGAATGGTAAGAACATTATAGTCCTTAGAGAATGAAGGATCTCACCCTACATAGAGAATGTTCCACAATATAGCGTAAACTATATCAAAGAAGACCTAGGAGTGTATTCCATCTTTGTTGAAGAGGATAATACTCCTTTGGAAAGAATTGATTTAGATTATGATTTATGGCATATGCACTTCGATGGTTCACACTCTAATGAAGGTAACAGGGTTGGTATCATCTTGGTTTCCCCTGCAGGAAAAATTCATAATTTCTCATACAAGTTAGAGTTTTCTTGTACAAACAATGTCACTGAATTCGAAGCTCTATTATTAGGCATTGAGAACGCCCTTAATCTTGGTTTTGGTCACCTTTCAATTTTCGAAAATTCTGAGCTTGTTGTGAACCTGATACACAATTTATACTCTCCTAGCAACAAGTTGATGGAACAATACTCCCAAAATGTTTGGCAACTTGTCTCGAACCTTATATATTTCAACATCACTCATGTTAAGAAGGAGTTGAATTCAATCGTTGATTGGTTAGTTGTCTTTGCAACCTCTCCTACTCAACAACTCTTGCCTCACGGGCCTGATTGTGCTTTTCAATCTCTACATCGTCCATACATCCCTAAAAAGGAAGGATCTTGGGAGGCCATTCCTAGCGATGAGAACATTTGTGTTGTCATCCAAAATTAACCTCTTAAGCCTAAGGAGATTATATCCACAGAAAATAATGAGATTCCTAAGGGCTTGACTCCTCTTGAGAGTTTGTTTTCATTGAGTGTGGTAGGCAACAAAGAAAAATAGAAGGAAGAGGAGTTACAAAAGAAGGTGGTTGTAACCACCCTCCTGAACATTAGGACACATGAATCTTCAATGAATGTTAAAATAAATGTCCATTGTTCTGATAAAGAAGAGATGAGGTTCACCGAGCTACTCGGTGAACCCAAAAAGGTTTTTTCTTGGTTTTATGAGGATATTCGTGGTTTTGATCCTGGTCTTGTTCAGCATATTATGAACTAGCTAGGCAAAAACAAGAACTTGTTAACTCTGCACTAGAAGCACCCTTTCGAAGGGAATTGAGAGATTTCTTAAGGGCTGGAATGTTTTTTTCAGCCCACCCTAAATGGGTCTCAATTTAAGAATCGGCCTTGAGGACCACTGATAATATCAGAACTTGTATTAGTCTTCGAACTTTCAGGCAAGCAATTATGAGAAATCCCTTTCCCCCTCTCAATATGCAATGTTTTTGCAACGGGTTGTAGAGTCACAGTTAAGACCCTTACTTGACAGTCTGTTTAGTTACAAGAGAATCCAAGTAAAAGGGGAAAATGTTCACAAAACCAATTTCATTACTAATTGTGATACCATGCCTTACAAATGTCCTTTTTTAAGCATACTTGATATAGGTACTTCTTTTTAAAAACCTATGCACATGACTCTCGATGAATTGGTCAGTATCCATCTCTAGCTTGATGATCTAATCGTGCGTATCAAGGGACTGATGATTACATCAGATTTCCAAGTGATCAGTCCTTTCCAAATTGATTTTTTCTTGGATACTAACTCGTATATCTTAAAAGGTTTATAGGAGCAATTGTTTCCCTACAGCGCTAACAGCCCTCGCTTGAATTATTGTAAGGAACCAACATGAAAAGTTCTAATGTTGTCTAGATTTTGTTGTATACTAGTAGCCTAGTTGTGCTTTCATTTTTTGTGCTTCTTTTCTACGCTTACAGTACCTTGATTTCTGCCTTCTAAGTTAAGTTTTCTTTCCTTGTTGTTTTCAATTGAGTCTTTTATTGTTGTTGTTTTAATTTCTGCATTATTACTTCTGTTGTGATTTTTGTCTTTATCAACTTTTAGTGTTTGGTCAAGATAGAATGTTGGATCAATTATGCCACAGTGACACTCCTGCAAAGCATTGTTAGTCGATAACAATCAAGCCTACACAACTGTTATGATGTACCCTCTGAAGGACCCTTGAAATTGTTACATATTTCCAATGTTGTCTTACAAGGAATTGGTTATTTCTTGCTTCTTCTTGCCATTTCTTCATCCATTGAGATCTTAAGAGCAAGTCTATAAGTTTTCCTCCTTGAAATTTAAGAGCATATTCTAGTTAAATGATTATGCATGCAGTGGTAAAAACCCCTCATACTTAAAAAAATTCATCAATTATTCCCAAATTCCCGGTCATCTTTCCATTAAATCCGCTCACTTCCCCCTGTTGCATAATTATTCTAGTTATGTCTTCTAAGATTATTGTTCTTGGTCTGTGAAACCATGAGTTTTGAGTTCTAAATATTTTGGAAACAAATTTTCCTGTGGAGTTGCCAGTTTGTTGACGATTAAAATTGTCAACGAAGTTTTGCCCGCAAAGTGTTGCTAAAACCTATTATTATAAAAAAAACTAAATAATACTAGTAGGTGGGAACCCTTGAACTATTGAAGATCAGATCTGTTCATTTTTTATGTTTTGATGATATGTGACATGGATTACATGGTTGATGATATACTGTTGTTATTGGTTTTGATTTGAGCTTATGAAGTGTTGATTCTTGATGTTACTACAGCCTATGATATTCATTAATATCATTGTTATTTGTTCTTATCGCACCTGCACAATAAACATGTTAGGACAGTTTTGAGAAAGGAAAAAATACTATAACAAATGCAAAGAGAAGGGATCTAACTCTGCAATTTCACTATACTACATGGAAACAATTGGAGAGAAATAAGAAACAATTGCAAAGGGGGAGAATTTAAAGTTATCCTATTCACTATACTACATGCATGAAAGACTTAACAATTATTGTTAAATCCTAGCTAACAAGTGAATGGTTATGCAATTTTGATTGAATTATATGTTTAATATGCATATGGTATGAAATATTGGTGGTGCATTTGACAAGTTGATAGTGCTAATGTTTATGCAATGATTAATCGACTTATGTGGTCGATATACATATGGTATATTTGGATAGATTGAATGTTGGTGGCTCATTTGACAAGGTAATGGCCGTTAATGGTTATGCGATTTTGTTTGAGTTATATAATAAGGAATTGGATATATGATGTGGAGAGTGCATTTGGCAAGTAATATGTGCAGATTCCAACACAGAGTTGATTGATGGTGTTAATGAAGAACTCGTTGGCATGTACTAGTGAATTAATGCATTGTGAGTGGAGGCAATGTGCATTTACTGCACGTCACCTTTACTCCTCTCGTTAGCCTCCACCCTAGTTAGGATATTGTTTGATCTTGTTGTTGGGGTTATGCTCTGAATTCTTAGCAGAGAGGAACCGCTCGGCCAACACTTGTTTTTAAGGAATTTGATTACAGGTATGTCTTTTTTTGGCCATTCGTGACTCTACTCTAGTTATGAAATGATTACTGCCTCAGGTGCATTGGTTTGTGTTTTCCTAAGTGTTGAAACTGTGTGAAATTTGGGTTCTTGGAATGAAGAGTGGATGGTTCTTCCTGTAATAATTTTGAGTTTGTAGAGGTTATTGGTCTTCCTAGGTGATATCTCTTTGTTATCGTTGTTGGTTTAGTTGGAGGGTTTTCGTTTAGTCTTGGGTGGAGAGCTATCTTCATGACCTGTACCTAAATCCAGTATTAGGCTTCAGGGGTTTAATGGTCGAAGGTTTTCTCCGTCACTATGTTTTGTTCACTTCGGCATTGGTTGTTTTCAACACTAAGGGTCACGAAATGGGTTCTCCTGTTTTTAAGTGGCCCTGCCTTCACCTCTGTGCTATGGTTTTTTTATTGAAGAGAACGAGGGTTATACCCTACGTGCGTTAACTAACCTTTGTCATGCCGAACTAGAGCCCTACCTTTCGATTATGGCCCCCTTTCATGGATTTGTACCCGTCCATGAATGAGTCGTGGTTCTTCCTGTATGCATCGTGGCCTCAGAGTTTTCACCATTACAAAGAGTGGCTCTACTCTCCCTATGTTGGCTATGGAACAAACCTTAGCCCTCTAGTCTGAATATTTATAGAGAAGACCAGCCTAGCATGTTGGTCTTACGACTTGGTTATGGTTGGTTGGTGGCATGATTGTTGACTAGTTTGAGCATAGGCTTGACCAATTGGTCGTGTGACATTCGGGTTGGTTATAGTCACTGACTCTGTTATAAAATTGGCAAACCCTACATTGCCAATTGCACTTTCAAAGTACACAGTTACGCTCCTTATGATAATAACTCAGTATTGTTAATGGAGAAGGCCTCTACCCCGATTCGAATTGATGTGTGGGTATGCGTAATTGCCACAGCTTGTTAGGTTGGTTGATTTTTTAAGACAGTGGCGAGTTGTTTGGTTGATACACTGTCACTAGTATTTTCACTAATGATTATTTGGATGATTAGCTGGCATTGGTTACAACTCACGCATGTCGCGTTGTGTGGATGGTGTTTTGCAAAATGAAATAATAGTCATGGTAACTTTGGTTTTCTTTGAGGCTGAATGATTATTGAACAGGATGACTATAGAAAACATATCCACTGCATCCTTATGTTTGTTCAATTGTATAAGCCTGAGTTTGCACAGCATGGTCGATTACGGTGTGACTAAAGCAAAGCAATATTGTATTAAGTCGATGGCTCAGCCCGATGGGTTGATTTATTGTCGTGACTGTGTGTTTGTTGTGTTAAGTGGAAATGTTGCATCATGGGGTTTTGTTAGTTGTATATTGTGTATAACATAGATGGTGGCTTGAGTTCTCATAGTCAGAGATACTCACAGAGTTTTGAGCACGTTTTGTTGCATCTTGATCATCTGTTGACATGGGCTTGTTGTTGATACCTCGTCGTGGTGTATGGATGGCCCAGATTTTAAGTCACATTGAATTGTTTTTTTTTTTACAGTGACAGAACTACATTGCCTGGGCGAATTACCCTATGCATAGCTTGTGTCTAAATGTTGGTTGTTGGTTGTATGATTAATTGTCAATTCGGGCGTGGCAATTTGGTCTTGATTATTTTGGTTACTTCCTATATATGTTTAACTAATATCATTGCATTTAAATGATAGGCCAAATTGCAGTGATAGTGACTTCATTGTTAATTTGAAAACATGACTTTTGAGTATTATTGTGGATTGAAGAAATGTATGGGCAGTGGTTGATTTTGATAGTTTACATATTAGAAATGGGTACTGTTCATAAATTGTTATAAAATGCAAAGTATGTGAATGAAGGGAACAGAACCTCTTACAAATTGTGTGGAATACATACTGTCTTGCGTTATCACTGTGTTGGATATTTGATTTTGAACAGTGAACTAGTTAAATTGCACATGAATTTTTGATGGTTGATGCATCTCTTTTCACAGCATGTTTTATGGATCACTTAATTAATTTCATGAAAAGTAATCATCTTTCTTCCCTTCCGTGATTTCATTTTCCACTAATTACGAATCCCATCACCTTCCCATTTAGTTTTTTCACTCCATGTTCTGAGATTGATTATAGTCAAGATAATTTCGGTGTTAAGGCAGTTGGAAGTGGCAGTGTCTTGTGTGGATTGCAGTGATGTTTTATCAGTTTTCTTTTCAGTTGATTGTTGTTTTCATTGAGCAGTGACCATGTCTTTTCCCCCTCAATATATCATATTTTCGCTCAATAAAACCCCCTCACATATCCCAGAACCCTTTTTCACCCCATGCTCATTGATTAAAAATAAAACAATTTGTATGGATTGGATTGCATGAGTCTGATACATTGTTGAGCCAAATCTATTTCATATTTTTAAGAGTTGTCATGTATGGTTATTTAAAATAATATTTGTTAATCGATCGTGCATGCAGGATGATTTTTTTCAGTCGAGGTAGACATGGTTGAGGAAACAGAGGTAGAGGTAATTGGAACTGATGCCCAAGAAGGCCCAGGTTCTCCATACATTTTGACACTGATTCACAAGAGCTTGGCCAATTGTTTCATGTTTAATTCTTCAATTGGATTGGGCAGGGAATAGTTCAACCTAGGCCTGAAAGGCCTCCTTTCCAAGCCCCGCAAGAACCTAGTATCCATGTACCTCCTTGTGTCTCGTTACAACCCAAGGTCCCTGAAAATGATGAATGGCGAGAGATTTTCTACCAGTCAATCTCCCAACATCGTGGCTGGCCCAACTTGTCTTTGCCTACTCCTCCGTCGATTAACCCCATTGTCCAAGCTGCCCCTAACCACTTGCCAGTGAAATCCTCCCATACTAGCAAGATATTGAAAACGGAAGCCCACCATGCCCTTGATAAAGGAAAACCTATTGTTGCCCCCTCCTCACCCTCCAATGGCTCTGACAAATCCAAGTCTTCCTTGATGCATTTGAGGGACGATTGTGCCCATGTGATCAGCAAGATTAGGCCTAAAGGCTCTGCACATCCAAAGGAAAATTCAGGGAAATCAAGAGGTGACAGCAGCAATCAAGGAAGGGTTGCATCACAGACTGGGAAATATGGCTTTTGAGTTTTTATTATATCTATTGTTTTATGACAGTTGACTTCAGGGATCTTTGGATAGCATGTTTATTTTGGATATATGAGTATTATTTTTGAAATAATTTCAAATTTCATGAATTTAAATTACCAAAAGTGAATATGTTGATCGGAGACACAAGGAGGTGTATTTGCTTAACTAATGGTTATGTTATGATTGTTATGATTGTTATGAACTAAAGGGAGTCACAAGGAGTTTCACCTACTAGTTATTATTTATTTATGACCCTTATTATAATTATTACTCTTCCCCTTAACTAAAGTTAGTTGATTCTTTTAATTAACTTAACTAATGAATTGGTTCAACTTCTTCAACCAATTCTAATTTGTTAAAAGCAAAAGGAAAGGGAGGAACAAGAGGAGGATAGAAGCAGAAGCATACTAAGGTTTTCTCTTTGAGTTTATGTTGAGATAGTTCAGTTTTCATTCATTCATATATTCATCACAAGCTTAATTCTCTTTTATGATAGCAGGGTCTTATTGTAGACAGCAATATTTAGGGTTGAATCAAATCATTCAGACACTTGTTTTTCAAAGGTGTTGATCTATCTTTGATAGTCTGTGTAGACTTGTTTGTTTGTGAATTAGTTTTCATGAATGATAAAGGCTATTGTGCAAAGTCGAGTGGGCAGCAATCGGTGGCAAGTTGATCCAGCTTTTAGAGTTCAATTTTTGTTTTCTATCAGAGGTCCTTTTGTATGTTCCATCGGGGATGTCTAAGTTTGACTTTGGTCCAAGATTTATGTATGAGATTTTGTAAAGAAAATGACTCTTTGATGAATTGGACTCAAATAAAGGATTTATTTATGTCTCATCTGTCTTGATTATCACCTTGGTGTCTTTATTTATGTTTTTACATTTATTTCAGCAACTCTTATATTCAGAAAATTACATAAAAAGTGAATTTCTAGCAAGCATTTTTGTTGATAAAAGACTAGCATAAGCACTCGTAATTAGTACTTGTGAGTTAGGATGTTATTTTTGTTGGCTATAAACATAGGGTGATATTCCCGTTTACTTTGATTTAGCCAAGTAAAGTCTGAAAATTCTTGAGTAAGATCGTTTCATATGTTTTCCTCAATAGGTCCATTACCCAAACCTTTGTGCTATCGGGCTTTCTTCAAGGGTTGACATTGATGACAACCAACCCTAATCAACAAGTGTCTCTAGTGAAATGTCTTCCTTTTTTCTTGTGCAAGTCTCAGACATCTCTTTGCCCCTGGTTGGGGTCACATCATCCATCTGTGGGCTTTCAACCCCATGGAGTTCCGAGCTAATCATATCCCCATATGTACCTGTCCATCGGGCATAGTATTGTAGCAACAACAATTACGCCCTCCATGGGCTCATAAGTCACAGGGATCATAGCAATGTCAATCACATCCAATAATCAAACTACCCAAACATGTGCATCAAGCCCTCCCTTACCCAAACAAATGCTCAAAGACGTTATGTAGTTTAACAAGTCGGGTTTGGAGAGGGCTTCAGGATGTCCTATTGGGATAATCCTCCTCAAGTTTGGGGTGTTTCCCAGGTGAAGACCAATCTAGGTCATGTAAGTGTGTGAAACGGTGTAGGGGAAATGTTTGGGCAGAGGGTGCAGTGATAACAGGGAAATGTAGGTCTTTCCTGTGGGTGCCTTTGTAGAGGGTGAGCTACACCTTGTCATGGATGGCATTGTTTCCTAGCCCATTCAATTCATTTTATTCTTTTTCTTATTGCTTTTTATTTTCAATGGAAAAGCTACGGAACATTGTCCTGATGTGGTGACCAGTGGTGACAGCGTTACCCACAAGCACTTCATAGAAATGAGAAGGTTGCCTCATGATGAGCGCCCCTTTATATTGGCTATGCCACCAAGAGCCACTAGCATGGTTTGGTGACCAGATAGATGGTAGTGTCATACTGCTACATGCCCATGGACCTAATAGGTCATCTCATGATGAAACCTCCCATCCACCAACTAGACCTTGAGTTTTATTTTATCTTGCGGGTCCCCTTTTCTTATTGAGAAGCCTTTTATTTATTTCTCAGGAATCCCTAGGCGAAGCATCTCAAAGTTTTTTTTATTTTGGTTTTTAACTCTTGCCATCTACTTTTACCCTCTGGCCCTTTATCCCCTTCTTCCCACAAGGCAAGTCACAACCCTTCCTAGTGTGGCAAACCCAATGCCTGAACCAAGGTAGGGGAAGATAAGAGGGATAATCATGAAAAGTGGTAAGTATTGAAGAAATGGATGATGAACTTTCACAGACCCACCCAATGGAAACTCATCCTAAAGGAGAACCAGCTTACTAGGTCATTATGTCACCCCCCCCCCAGGTATGAATAAGTTAAAGAGCATAATTTCCAAGAAAACGTTATGAAATGAAGGAGAGTTCAGTTCAACATATTCAAATGCTTTGAAAATCAGAGTGGCACATACCATCATACCCGGACTCATTACCTCATAGAGAGAGACCCACTGCTACTTCAGGACCAGGCTGGTGGGATGGATATTGTTGTTGCTAATAGACGGGTGGCACTAACAAAAATATGGGCCCTCCAAAGCCAATCTTAAGTCGTCTGGCTCTCGGCACTCCATGTCTAGGACTTGTAGGCCTCGAGACATAATCTCCTTAGTTATCACTAGGATAGGGGATAACTAGATCAAATAGTCATTTTCAACCTAAATGGGAAAGATTCCATTTGGTGGGAGGACCGTCGGAATGTTAAAGGAATCCATGAGAAGGACTTGTCATGGAAACAATTTGAGAAATACTTCAAGAAAAAGTATCTATCAGAAAATTACTTTGATGGGAATTCCAAGGAGTTCTATGAACTCAAGCTGGGAAAACTCACCATAGATGAATATATCAACAAATTTCTTAATATAATGAGGTATGTTCCCTACATAAAGGATGAAAAAGTAAATATGCAATGATTTATTAGTGGATTGTCTCAGTCCTACCGGGACAGAATTGAGTTTGATGAGCCAAAGACTTTAGAAGATACTATCCGAAAGGCAAGATATTTCTATGAGCAATTCAAGAATAAGACAAAACCCTATTAAAACTGGAAGAAGAAAAACAATTTGGGATTCAAGAATAAGGGGTTTAAATCCTCAAGATTTAAGAACCATTGGAAAATCTCTAGAATGAGCCTTCCTACTAGAAGTGTGTATCAGGAAAACTTTCCACCCCGGAGTGGAAATAAACCATTCGGAGCAGTCCCAAGTAAGACTGATAACACAAAGAGAGAACCCTTGAAATGTTGGGGTTGTGGAGAAGAAAATTTGCTGAGGGATTGTCCACATAGGCAACAGAACAATAGGAAGGTCTACAATGTCCAAGAGGCTACCAAAGTCAATGATGTGGCTAGGAGCATGCCACAAATTTTTGCAACCTTGGATAATAGACAAGTTGACCACCAAGATTCAATGGTGGAGATGGAAGGTATGATTGCCAACCATCATGTTTCCATTTTAATTGACTATGGTTCTAATTTGAGTTATGTTTCCCCTCAAACTATTGAAAAATGTAAATTGCAACAAGTTAAACATGTTAAATCATGGTTGGTACAACTAGCCACTGGAACCAAAAGAAAAGTAACAAAGGTCATACCAGCATGCCAATTAATTATGAATGGATTAACCACCCGAGCAACCGTAAACATGCTCCCTTTAGGATCTTATGACATGTTGATTGGTATGGACTGGTTGGTTTCCCATAAAACCAAGTTGGACTATTACAATAAAACTTTGGAGTGTGAAGATGGAGAAGGGAGAAGGATAAACCTACAAGGGATTTGAAAGCATGTCTCAGTGAGACAAATATCATCCCTCCAAGTGAAGAAGTATTGCATAAAGGGATGTCCCTTGTATGCAATACAAGTGCTGAACTCTATTGAGAACAAAAAACCCAGCCTAGAGGACCATCCAATTTTAAGAGAGTATAAAGATGTATTCCCAGAAGAGGTGGCAGGTCTACCTCCAAGAAGGGACATTGAATTTTCAATAGAGCTTGTATCATGAGCGGTGCCAATGTATAGAACACCCAATAGAATTAGTACACCGGAGCTAATTGAGCTCGAAATACAAATAAAAGAGATGTGGGACAAAGGCTACATTCGTCCTAGTGTGTCTCCATGGGGAGCACCATCCTTGTTTGTGAAAAAGAAGGATGGCACACTCAAATTGTGCATAGATTATAGACAGCTCAATAAGGTGACCACAATAATAAGTATCCCTTACCAAGGATCGATAACTTGTTCGACCAATTAAGGGGTGCTACAATATTCTCCAAGATTGACTTGATATCTGGGTACCATCAGATCCGAATTAAGGATGAATACATCCACAAAACATCCTTTAGAACAAGGTATGTCACTATGAATTTGTGGTGGTGCCATTCGGGGTAACCAATGCACCAGCCACTTTTATGTGCTTAATGAATAATGTACTCGGTAAATTCTTAGACATATTTGCATTGGTTTTCATTGATGATATCCTAATCTATTCTAAGAATAGGGAAGAGCATGAAGAACATATCAAGTTAGTGCTCCAAGTACTAAGAGAACATCATCTCTATGCTAAGTTTAGTAAGTGTGATTTTTTCTAGAAACAAGTCCATTACTTAGGCCATGTTATTTATGAAGGAGTGGGAGTTGATCCTGACAAGATCAAAGCTATTATGGATTGGCCTGCCACAAAGGATGTATTGATATCAGATGTTTTATGGGCCTAGCAGGGTACTACAGGAGGTTCATAAAAGGATTTTCCAGGATTGGTTTTCCAATCACTTCCCTTCAGAAAAAGGGGGTTAAATTCATTTGGACATCGAAATGTGAAGAAATATTTCAAGAGTTGAAATACCTTCTAACCAATGTGCCTATGTTGAATATTGTAGACCCAAACAAGGATTTCCTTGTGTACAGATGCCTGCAAGGAAGGGCTCGAAGGATTCCATATGCAAGAAGGACATGTGATTTGCTACGAATCCAGAAAATTGAATGAGCATGAAATCAAATATGTGACCCACGATGTGGAATTGGCTTCCATAGTACACGCCTTAAAAATGTGGAGGCATTACCTCTTAGGAAAAAGATTTGTTCTTATGACAGACCATAGTGGGTTGAGATATTTGTTTGACCAACCAAAACTCAATGTTAGACAAGCTAGGTGGATGGATTTCCTTAGCGAGTTTGATTTTGAAATCAAACATATTAAAGGAAAGGAGAACATGGTGGTTTATGCCCTTAATAGAAGTATGAAATTGATTCACTTAGCATTTGTAAGCGCCAGTGAATCAGACATCAAAGAGAGAGATTCAAAAGTGCACAACAAATAGATGCATTTTTTAAGACCATGACATCATACCTAAAACAAGATCCCACGAGGATGAATTATGAAGGCTATCAGATGTTTAATGATGGCATGCTAACTTACAAAGGTAGATTGTATATTCTGAATTGTGATGACTTGAAGAGGTTCATAGTGGATGAAATACACAAAAGACCATACAATGGCCATCCTGGTTATCAAAAAATGATCGCAGCCACTAGGAGACTATTTTATTGGCCCAGAATGAAAAAGGACATAGTTGATTACTTAGCTAAGTGTCTAGAATGTCAGCAGGTTAAGGTAGAGCATCGGCACCCAGCAAGTTTGTTGCAACCTTTGCCAATTCCAGAATGGAAATGGGAAACCATCTCCATGGATTTCATCACAGGGATACCAAAATCAACCAAGCATAACGACGTCATCATGGTAGTTGTGGACAAACTAAGCAAGATTGCCCACTTCATTCTCGTCAAGTCAACTTGCAAGGAAATATATATTGTCAGTGTTTTCATGAAAGAGATATTTAGACTGCATGGCATGCCTAAGGAAATTATATCCGACAGAGACACAAAATTTACTTCAAACTTTTTGAAATCATTGGTTTTTTGTTTCGAAACAAAATTGTTATTTAGTACAGCATATCACCCTCAAATTGATGGACAGATAGAGAGGGTAAACCAAGTGTTAGAAGACATGTTGATGATGCATGTAATGCATCAACCTAGCAAGTGGGAAGACTACCTACCACTAGTAGAATATGCCTACAACAATGGCTATCAAGAGTCATTGAAAATGAGCCCTTTTGAAGCCCTCTATGGAAGGTAATGCAATATTCCAATCAGTTGGAATAACCCAGTGGAAAAAATCACAATCGGGCCAAATATGATAAAGGAAATGGAACAACAAGTAATTCAGATTAGACATAATTTGAAAATAGCCCAGGATAGACAGAAGAGTTATGCAGATAAAGAAATAACTCCTAGAGAATTCAAAGCAAGGGATCGTGTGTATCTCCGAGTTAAACCTAGGAAAATCTCTTTGAAGATGGGAGCTTGTGCCAAGTTGGCACCTCAGTATTTTGGACCCTTTGAAATCTTGGATAGAGTGGGACATGTGGCCTATAGGCTAGCACTCCCTCCCACAATGAAGGCACATGACGTTTTCCATGTTTCGTTATTAAAAAAATATGTACATGATTCTAATCATATTATTGACTGGTTTGTGATTCAGGTGCAACCAAAGGGAGAATTCCTTCCAGAACCTCAATGCATAATAGATAGGAAGGAGACCCTAGTCATGAACAGAACCATTGCACAGGTCAAGGTGCAGTGGAAACACTTTGGCCCAGATGAGGCCACATGGGAAATGGAGGATGCCATGAGAAATGCATATCCCTTTTTTTTTACTTATGTACATACATAGTATATAGGCAGATAGAACATCGAGGATGATATTCCTTTAAGGGGAGGGGATTGTAAAACCTTGTTTTCCTCAGTCTGTAAATATAACTATAATTGGCCAAGAGAATATGGAAGACTAGATATGCATGAATGACTAATTTGATGAACCTTTGTATAAAAAGGTCAATGTATGTACTTTATGTTATTAATAGGAAATGGATAAGTGTTGCATAGCTGTTGAAAGGGGGGGTTTTCCAAGATAGGCCATAGATGTTATGAGAGAGATGGTGAGGAGAACCAGGAATGGTTGAGATGACCCCCACCAAACTAGTACCCTACTGGAATTAATGACTTGAAACAGTCCTCTAACCCAAATAATGAATTACCAGTCAACGTGGTAGTTGGGAGAGTCCTCCTCAAGAGTTAATGAGGAGATGGGGAAAAGTACCCATTTGTAAGACTCCAGCCCTGACCACGAGCTGGGGATTCTGACCCATGCAACCTTGATGATAAATTCAAGGAAGAGGTAATATGTGGACAGAGGCGAAAAGAGAGGAGCAAGTGATCTATGAAGAGAGCGGAGTCGCAAAAGCAATCTAGAGAAGAGAAAAGAACGGTTACAGCGCTCTGGTTCGAGGAAGAACTGGGGAATAAGCTCGTTTTGAACGTAAGAAGTTGTTGGCAAGGTTTTTCGTTACAAGCTAATAAACAAGGTTGACGAGTGACTGTGGAAGTCCTTGGGCATACGTCCTTGCTTGGTACAGAGAAAACCCGCTGCCAAGATCTTGTGGGAGGAGGGTAACCTTCATCCCTGACTGTTGCTAAGAAAGAAGAAAGAGTCTCTCTCAGAGCATCATGTTATAGCTCGAGGGTGGCCAACAGTAAATCCGTCAGGAGTGGTTGTGCCTATGGTTGGGTGGAAACAGGCACCCCTTTCAGCAGTCACTTCACAAACTCTGGTTTTTTGATAAGTATCTTCATACTCTATGTACTAAAATAGGATTAGTGATTGAATATATTTATGTCTATGACTGAGTTCGGTGTTGAATGGTTAAGTTAGATATGTGCATTATCTCTCTGTGAACTCGTGCCTTTAAATGGGCGTATACTTGACTCAACTGAGCAATTAGAGTTGTAATATGTGAGCCCATAATGGTGTCGGTCTCTAAACCCTTCCCCCTAGAGGGAAAATTCCAAGTTCAAACCTTGTGGAAGGAGGATGCCTCCTTCAGATCTCTCACCCATCTAATCGAGAGCTCATGCCCATGTCCTTAACCCATTTGTTGCTAAAGGGAATAGCACTTAGCCCACAAGAATTCATCAAAGGACCCATATGATCAAGGTCTGCGAACCCTGTGATAGCCGAAAGGAGCTAAGCCTTTCTGACTTTGGAACTCTGGGAGTTTGAAGTTCTGGGGGTGTTTCAACCTTAACCAAATCTTGGCTAAGAGTAGAGCTTATAGCCCGAGATTCATTAGAGGATCCATATGACCAGGGTCTAGGAACCCTGTTCAACAACACAGGTATTCCAACAGAGGATGAACACCTTCAGTAACCACTCACATAACCAAATCAAAGATCAACACACCGATGTTTTCACGTGGTAAAACCCCTACAGGGAAACATCCATGGCCCCAGCAAATGCGGCCACTTGGAGCAGTTTATTAATGCAAAAGAAGACGATTACAGAGAGATTTTACAATAAAGTTGCTCACAATCAATCATCAGCAAATGACCCTCCATGCTCTTTAAATAGAGATCATGGACCAATCGAGTGTTAAGCCATGGATCAATGGTTGTTAAGATCGAGGAGAGTATGAACCATCGGATCACTCTATGTCGGGATCATATCATGACCGTCGGATTTCCTACCTACAAATGTATACTAAAGAAACACACTAAGAGACACACTTTTACCTAACGACATATTAGATCAAGTAGATCTTAACTAAATCCTAAGTGTCTAAATATCCTAACATCCCCCCTTAAGAACAACTTGGGATAGGATTGAAGGATTTACAATGTTGACACAATAGGATATGGAAGGAGGCATTAGAGCCTATCCCCCCTTAATGACAACTTCCTGAACTCCTAACATAGAGAAAAGTTTGGAAAACTTCACTTCTGTAAGAGACTTTGTGAAAATGTCTACAACTTGATCTTATGTAGGGAAAAAGAGCACTTCAATAACTTGATCATGAATGAGCTTTCTGATGAAGTGCATGTGTAGCTCAATGTGCTTGTTGCATTGATGTTGAACTGGGTCTTTGGCGAGCTTGATGGCACTTTGATTATCGCACCAAAGGCTGGTTGGATGTTGTTGCTCGAATCCAAACTCTGAAAGGATTTGTCGAAGCCACAAGGCTTCCTGACTTGCATTTAATGTTGCTCAGTACTCTGCTTCTGCTGAAGAAAGTGAAATAGCCTATTGTTTCTTACAAGCCCAAGTGACAGGTCCTGAACCAAGGTTGAAAACATAACCTGCAATAGACTTTTGATCATCAGGGTCGCCGACCCAATCTGAATCAATGAAACCAACCAATAAAGGAGTCCCCCCTGAACTGTAATGTATCCCAAACTGAACTGTATCACAGGCATAGCAAAGTGTCCTTTTACCTGCTTTCCAATGGCTTTCATGGGGTGTTTGCCATAAAGAGATTTATTAAGGTGACAAACAAGTCTAGAGTCATTCTGGACATAGCCAGGAGGTTGTTCCATGTAGATTTCTTCTTTCAAATCGCCATGCAAGAAGTTGGATTTAACATCCATCTGATGGACCTCCCATTTATGTGAGGCAGCAAGGGAAAGAACAAGGCGGATGGAATTCATTTTGGCTACAGGGGCAAAGGCTTCATTATAGTCAATTACTTCAACTTGGGAGAATCCTTTGGCAACTAACCGAGCCTTATGTCTGTCAACACATCCATCTGATGCATACTTATTTTTGTATACCCATTTACATCTGACAAGTTTTCTTCCTTTTGGAAGAGGTACAAGATCCCAAGTATCGTTTGTCATTAAATAACGATACTCTTCATTCATTGTTGTATCCCAATCTAGATGTCTTGAAGCTTCTGCAAATGTCTCTGGATCATGAGTCTCTAAAAATTAAGCCAAAAGAGAAGAGGCTCGTTGGAACTGTGAACGTGTTCGACACTGATCTGAAGGATCACCAACAAGATCATCAGTTGCTTCTTGTGTTGAACGGACCCATCTAGGAAGTGGTGGAACTGGTGCTTGTTCAGGTTCAAAGGACTCATCTGGAGGAAGGTCGGTAGGCAGAGGTGGATTTTCATCCTCATTGTCATCATCTAAAGAAGAAGCCAGAATAGGAACAGAAGAAGGCACAAATGCCGAATATGGCTCACAGGCCGAAGAAGGCACAAACACCAAAGATGGCTCGCAGGCCGAAGAAGGCACAGCCGTCGAATTAGGATCACAGGCCAAAAGATTTTCATCAAATTTAACATCTCCTCTAAGAATAATTTCATTAAAATGTGGTTGAAGAAGTCTATAACCTTTGACATCTTCAGAATAACCAACAAATATACACTTCTCACTTTTAGGCTGCAATGCTTTCCTTTTCTCATCAGGAATGTGAGCCCATGCTATACTGC
>ML790546.1:65335-125535 GCA_009831015.1 Picea engelmannii
TATATATATATATATATATATATATGACATAATATTTATAATACAACGTATAAATATACTTAGTAAATAAATAGTTACTTATTATCCAAGTGACACGTCCTTTCATGGATGGTCACCATATGTTCTATGTATATGAAACTCTCATCATTGTAATAACATCAATTTAATATAATCATTTTCTATTGTACTCGTGTCTCTGTGCATGGTTATTCTTCTTGTGATCTTGGTTATTACTTTTGTTATTGTTCATGGTTTATGCTTCAGTTCAAGTAAATTTATAAAGTAATTGAATGTAATTGAACAACATTAAAATCCAACATGGTATCAGAGCGGCGTTCTTTAAAGAAGACTATTGCACATGCATTGACCTTCTACAGTAACTCGTCGTACCTTTCCTGCAATTCATTGTTTTGTTGCAACTGCAACTCAGGTTAAAATTTCTGCACTCTTCCAACAACCATGGTGAACCATATTTTGGTGGAAGATAGGCTTGATGGAACAACCAACTTCAGTTCTTGGAAATCTAGATTGCTCATCACTCTAGAAGAGAGTGAACTGATGAAGTGCGTTGAAGAAGTTGTACCAGAATCAGCTGATGATGCAGAAAAATCATCATCTATTCTATGAGAGACCATTTAATCCCTCACATCTCCAACTTGAAGACAGCTAAGTAGGTGTATAATGCCTTGAAGAAGTTGTTTGAGAGTAACAACACCAACAGAGCACTTGTCTTGAGACACCAACTTCAAAATCTCAAGATGACAAAGTATGATATAGTTGCCACCTTCTTCATGAAGATTTCAAAGACCAGAGGTTAGTTGGGTGCTATTGGTGAAAACATCTCTGATAGAGAACTTGTCATGATTACCCTTAATGGTCTTCCAAGCCATTGGGAGCCATTCATTCAAAGTATCAGTGGGCGATCCAAATTGCCCAAGTTTGATCGTTTATGGGCAGACTGTACTCAAGAGGAGACCAGACTTGCAGCTAGAGGCATGCAATGTTCCCATCATGATGAACATCAAGCCCTTGCCACTCGTGCAAGGAAAAGCAAAGGAAAAATAAGAGGTTTCGGCAAAACCTTTAAAGGAAGGAAGTCAGCACCAACTTTTGAGCACAAAAAGAAGGACATGTCAAAGGTTCAGTGCTTCAGATGTGACAAGTATGGCCACTATGTGAAAAATTGTCCTACATGGAAAAAAGGAAAACAACATGCTTCCACTGCTAATGTTGATTTAGAACCACCTCAGAGGAAGTCAAGGAATGCAAGCATGAACAATGAAGAGTTCTTCTTCATTTCATCCCTCTCAAGTATGGTTCCTACTAGTAATGATGTTTGGTTGATTAACAGTGGTGCTTCCAGACATATGACTGGATACAGAGAGCACCTTACAGATCTAGTAGAGAAAGAATCTTGTTTGCATGTTGTACTTGGTGATGATGCGAGATATAGTGTGAAGGGAGTTGGATCCGCCTCCTTACAATTGGATTCTATCACCCCACTCCATTTGAGCGATGTATTATTTGTACCTGGGATGAGATGGAACCTTGTCTCTATTTCATCCTTAGAGAACAAAGGCTACAAGGTTGTTTTCTCTGATGGAAAAGTTCTTGCATGGAACAAGAACTCTAGTATGAATTATGCCCCAGTGATTGGTGTTCGAGAGGACAGATTGTATAGATTGATTGTTCAACCAGTTTAGGCCCTAATACATGATTCTATTAGTTTGAGTGAACTATGGCATAGGAGACTTGCTCATTTACATTATAGAGCTCTTCCCGCTCTAGGAAAGATGGTGACAGGCCTTCCAAAGATCCATGTTGAACACGATGGCATTTGCAGAGGTTGTGCTCTTGGAAAGAATGCCAAGAGATCCTTTCCGAGCAGCAACAATAGATCCAAGGGGATCTTAGACTTGGTTCATATAGATTTATGTGGACCCATTATAGTTGCTTCCTTAAGTGGATACCTATACTATGTGATCTTCATTGATGACCACTCTCGGAAGACTTGGATTTACTTATTGAAGACCAAGGATGGATTCCTTGCTAGATTTCAGGAGTACAAAGTACAGGTCGAAAACCTGACCGGAAAGAAGATTAAAGTGATGAGATTAGATAATGGAGGAGAATACATCTCCCAGGATTTCAGTGATTTCTGCATTGAGGCAGGGATCAAGAGGGAGTACATTGTTCCTTACAACCCTCAACAAAATGGGGTTGCAAAGAGGAAGAATAGATCTATTATCGAGGCAGTCAAGGAAATGATTTATGATCAACATTTACCTATGTTTTGTGGGCAGAAGCATCCATGACTGTAGTGTATGTTCAAAACAGAAGTCCTCATAAGACTATAAGGAACATGACTCCCGAGGAGGCCTTCACTGGAGTGAAGCCTGAGGTTGGACACTTCAGGATATTTGGGTGTCCATTATACATTCATATACCCAAAGAGAAAAGGACCAAGCTAGACCCTTCAGGAAGAAAGGGTACATGTGTGGGGTACAATGAGTCTTCGAAAGCATACCGGATCTACATCCCTAGTCAGAGACAAATTGAGGTGAGCAGAGATGTTACCTTTGAGGAGGAGGTAGCCTTCATGAGATCTAGAGGATATCACATGGATATTGGTAGAGAGAAAAAAGAAGAGATGGTTCATTCTCCCCCTCACCCTCCAACAGTTCAGAGGGAGATAGTTGAGCCTATTGATCTCATTCATCCTGTACCTCTAGTTGATGTTCTGAGAGATATTGTAGTAGGTTAGAAGAGACCTACATGGGCTCGTCAGACTCTACAGGAGGCAAAAGTACATGCATCTCCTCATGGTACCTTCCGAGAGAGCAAGAGACCTCAGAGATATTCGTGCTATACCGCAGCTATGAGCCACATCATTGATTCTAAGCCTTCATGTTATGAGGAGGCATCTAGTCAACCAGTATGGAGAGATGACATGATGGAGGAGTATCAGTCCATCATGAAGAATGATGTGTGGGATATTGTTCCGAGACCTGAAAGGAAGTCTATAGTGACTTCCAAATGGATCTATAAGATCAAACATACAGTTGACGGAAGCATCGAGAAGAACAAAGCAAGATTTGTTGCTAGAGGATTCTCTCAAGTGGAGGGAATAGATTATGAGGAGACATTTTCTCCTGTTGATGTATCTGGTTAACACCAGACTAGATATTTGCTATGCAGTGAGTGCACTTAGCCAATTTATGAGCCAACTGAGACAAACACACTGGATTGTTGTGAAGCATGTGTTGAGATACCTACGAGGAACAATTGGACATGGTCTGAGATATACTTCTAGTATTGACATGAGATTGCAGAGATATACTAACTCTGATTAGGCAGGGAGCGCAATAGATAGGAAGAGCACCTCTGGGTGTTTCTTCACTTTGGGATCTGCCATGGTTTCTTGGTGTAGCAGAAAACAAACTTTTGTGGCCTTGAGTACTACAGAAGCAGAGTACATTGCATTAAGTGTGGCAGTCTGTGAAGCAGTGTGGCTTCGCAAGCTCCTTGCAGATTTATTTGAACATGTGCTAGTTTCCACCATTATTCATTGTGATAACTAGAGTTGTGTGAAGCTCTCAGAGGATCCAGTGTTTCATGACAAATCGAAACACATTGAGATCAAGTACCATTACATCTGAGACATGGTGCAGAGGAAGGTTGTATTGGTGCAATACCTTCCTACAGATGAGCAGGTTGTTGATGTTCTTACCAAACCCCTTACCAAGATGAAGTTTGAGTACTTCCGTGACAGACTTGGTGTGGCAAAGAATGTCTCCCTCACTAAAAGGGAGTATTAATGTTAGCTTCCTGAAACATTCTCCAAATCGTACTCCTCTATGACTGGAGTGAATTGATTTGTGATGACACTTATCCGAGAAGGGATAAGTGGGTTTGGGCTTATAGCCCAAACGTCCCATGTGGAGAGAACATGAGGACATGTCAAGGGAATTGACCCTTGATGTCACACACTATGGGAGTTGACCCTAGTGTTTCTAGAGGGTGTAGCCTCTAGAAGTCCACATGAGAGTGTCATGTGTGACAAACATTCTCTGGATCATACTCCTCTATGAATTGAGTTGAGTTGATCTGTAAGGACACGTATTCGAGAAGGGATAAGTGCATTTGGACTTATAACCCAACATCCCATCTGGAGAGCACATGAGGACATGTCAAGGAAGTTGACCCTTGACATCACACATTATGGGAGTTTACCATAGTGTTTCTAGAGGGTGTAGCCTCTAGAAGTCCACATGGAAGTGCCATGTGTGGAAAACCTTTTTCTACTATGGGGGTTGTGTACTACTGACAAAGACTGTGTGTCTCTGGACAGTAGTTGTGTACTACTATGGAAAGATACTTCCCTAGATAAGAGGGAGTGTTGATGTTTCAGCATCGAGCATAACTTCTCCTAGATTGGGCTGCAGACCAAGGGAGATAGGATTCATTTATCATAAAGGTGCACTTGTGATAAATGGGCCCAGATGTAGTCCTTCCTTAATCATGACAAGGAATAATATAGACTCGAGGTGCTTGAGGTGTTTTCCAAGTGTCAGTTATCATTATGCTAACATTCACTCATGAGGGTGTACCTATGGTGAACAACCTTGGTTGAGAATGTCTCCCTCATTGAGAGGGAGTGTTGATGTTTGGACAACATCGGGAATACATTCTTCCAGATATATATATATATATATATGACATAATATTTATAATACAACGTATAAATATACTTAGTAAATAAATAGTTACTTATTATTCAAGTGAGACATCCTTTCATGGATGGTCACCATATGTTTTATATATATGAAACTCTCATCATTATAATAACATCAATTTAATATAAGCATTTTCTATTGTACTTGTGTCTCTGTGCATGGTTATTCTTCTTGTGATCTTGGTTATTACTGTTGTTATTGTTCATGGTTTATGCTTCAGTTCAAGTAAATTTATAAAGTAACTGAATGTAATTGAACAACATTAAAATCCAACACCTTCTAGGCCAAAAACTTGTCAAAAACTTCGCTCTTAAGTTTTAAGAAGTAAACCCAAGTACGTCTGGAAAAATCATGAATGAAAGTTAAGAAATACTTGCACCTAGAAAAAGAAGGAGAAGAAAATGGACCACTCAAATCACTGTGAACAAGTTGTAAAGGGCCCGAGGCATGTCAAGAGGCATGTTTTTCAAAACTGTCCCGAAAATGTTTGCCAAGAACACAAACGGCACAAACACCATCTCTGCATGAAACAAGAGGGAGACCAATCACCATCTGTTGATTACATAGTTGTTGCAATGAGCGATAGTTTATATGACCAAACCGCTCATGCCAAAGTTTGTTCAAGTCATCGCTATGAGCAACAAAAGCTGATGAAAAATTTGATGATCCAAAGTTGTCAAACTTGTACAACCCGGTAATATCATCAGCAATTCCAGTTGCAAAAACATGCTTAAGATCTTTTACATCCTTGATTACAACTTGGTGAGGTGAAAACTCTACGGTTTTACCTTCACCTGAATGAGTGATTTGATATACTAATAGAATGTTACAAGAAAGACTTGGAACACATAATTCATCATTGAAATGACCATTATCTACTTGAACTATTCCAGATTCTACAACACTAAGAGATATATCATCACCAACAAATATTTTCTTGGTGTTACATTCATTTAGAGCAGAAAATATGGTTTTATCCTTAGCCATGTGATAAGATGCTCATGAATCAATAAGCCACTCATCAGAAGAAGAAGTAGAATTTGTGTTGAAGGAGAAACCAGAAGTGGAAAGTGCATGTCCATGAGAAGAAGAAGAAGAAATAGAATCAATATTGATGTTTTGCTTCTTCATCATTGCTTCTAAAGTTGTCATCTTCTTAAAACATTTGGATTCATCATGACCATCTTTATCACAAAAGTTGCAATGTCTGTCAGTCTTCTTATTTTTATATTTTGCTCATTTATCACCATTAGGAGCTGAAGTTGTCTGAGCAGGTTTGGGACCCTTATATTGCTTCTTGTTGTAGCGAGGATGTTGCTTCTTGGGATACTTGGGTTTATCTTTCTGCTGGGAAACTAAGGCTTTGTTAGAGGTACCTGCAGTGTTGATCACTCCAAGTTGTATAAGCTTATCTTCCTCTCTAATCAAAGAAGCACAAAAGGACTTAAGAGTGGATTTTTCATAAGATTTCCCTAGAGCCTCTTTCATGGCATAAAAGGTAGATACAAACACAGAATATGCACTACCTAGCTTAGAAAGAATAAGATAGATGCAACGCTCTTCCTCCATTTTTATCTTACATTCTTTACATAAAATTCGGAGTGTTTTAAACTTAGATAGATAGTCTCCAAGGCAAGAAAAATCACTTGGACTCAAAGTCAGTATTTGATTTTCTAACTGTTGTGCTCGAATAATATTGAGTTTACCAAACACAGATTCAATCTTGTCCCAAGCTTCTTCGGAGTCATCAATTTCTTGAAGATGGTACCTTAAATCAGGAGAGATGGACATTCTGATTAGTCCTCGTGCTTCGTCATTCTTGTTATCCCATTTGGATTTCGTATCATCATCAGTGGGTGCTTTTTCATTTCCCAAGGTAATCCAGTACAAGCCTTTACTTCTTAATAAATCCTCCATATGAGATTTCCATTGGAAGTAGTTGTTGTTGGTAAGCAAGACATTACTTGTAGAAACCATATTAAATATGCAAATAATGTGGATTTAAAAACTGAAATTGATGATCTAGATGGAAAGATCTCGAAAATTTATGCGGTTTCAAAAAAAACGGCACTGAAAACAGACTTCCAATGTGAGAGTTATGCCCTTTTAAAAAAAAGGCATAAACGGTAACCAACTGACCATGTGATAGTGTAAGTTGCTTTATGAAGTGACCCACTTTTATAAAGAGAAGTGAGGATCACTTTTAAAATGAAGTTACTTTATAACAGAAAATATGCATGCAAAATAAATAACTCTAAAATAAAATATTAAAGCTACTTATAGTGATTCACTTTTATACTTGAAATGAAACACTTTACAATTTTAGTATAAATTTTTTCAAAAAAATAACAAAAGAGAGACTTGAACTCAAGACCTTTTACTTAATAAGGCAAGTTTTAACCAAATGGTCTAGCAAAACATATTGTAATGTTCAGAAGAATGATTGGGGGTGTTGTTGTTGTGGAAGAAGGCCTTGGAGAGCGTGCTAAAAAAAAGTTATTTTCACACAAGAAAAAAATTTCGCTTCTCGATGACAACAAGGGTTAAATCTCGGTTAGCTTACCCGGAAAATGCACCTTTTCCTATATGTTTCTGATTTTCCGAGATAGCACAGGGCATGGGGAAAAGAGAATACACAGATCTAAAAGAGTAGCAACCCGGAAAAAAAAAAATACAAAACCGAAATAAAACCAAAATACTTCTCTGCAAAAAATTTTAAAAATGCGTATTCAAACTTTATACCTCCGGATCTCACTGTAATGGTCGTATCTTGGGCAAATGGAAACCTTTTCGAGTGAAACGAAAAGTGTTATTGAATTAAACGAGTGCTCCAAACGCAATGGAACAGTCCTCTCAGCCCATAAATGTACAGAAATGACAGAAAATGGAGATGAGGCAACTCAGCTTCACGATCTCGATCTACAACAGGGGTGGGTCTTCAAACAGGATCTGATACCATGTTCGACAACACGGGTATTCCAACAGAGGATGAACACCTTCAGTAACCACTCACATAACCATATCAAAGATCAACACACCGACTTTTTCACGTGGTAAAAACCCTACGAGGAAACATCCACGGCCCCAGCCAACACGACCACTTGGAGCAGTTTATTAATGCAAAAGAAAAAGATTACAGAGATATTTTACAATAGAGTTTCTCACAATCGATCATCAGCAAAAGACCCTCCATGCTCTTTAAATAGAGATCATGGACCAATCGGGTGTTAAGCCATGGATCAATGGCCATTAAGATCGAGGAAAGTATGAACCGTCGGATCACTCTATGTCGGGATCATATCGTGACCGTCAAATTTCCTAACTACAAATGCATACTAATGCATACTAAAGAAACACACTAAGAAACACACTTTTACTTAACGACATATTAGACCAAGTAGATCTTAACTAACTCCTAAGTGTCTAAATATCCTAACAAACCCTGCGCTAGTCCGAAAGGAGCTAGCTCTTATTGGCTTCGAAACTCTGGGAGCTCGAAGCTTCGGGATGTTAAAAATTCACAACCACCAAAACACCTAAAAGACGGAGTCGCGAAGTGATGCGAGCCGTAGATTTGAGGATGGCCGGAAATTATTCCCTCCATCGGATCTATGTTGTAGTCAATTCAGCATTGACCACTTCATGAGAACAGACGTGTCGTAACACCAAAACTATCGAAGGTCGGAGTTGCAAAGTATTATGGACCGTCGATCCTCGAATCCTTCAGGATCCTTCTCAGTCGTTGATCTGGGGACTCCGTTGAGAACCCCGCTTAATTGTCCATCAACCGTGACACGTGTCCATGGATCAAGTATCTTTGGGAGGTTTTTCCCTGTTGGTGTAAGGGTACATCGTCGGAGTGTCGAATGTCGGAGTCCATCTCAACCGTCCATTGTTAAGGACGTGTGTCGCTAAATTCGGTAGTCCTGAGTCTTGGCACTCCGGGAGGAAGCTGGAAACTACACGCCTAAACTCTCGAATGTTGGAGTCACAAATTAATGAGAGTTGTCGATCCGAAGGAACTTTGTGACCACTCATGACCATTTCATCTAGATGGTGGTTAGTTCGGTGTTGACCTACTCCGAGAGAAAACTGGAGACTACACGGTCGAACCCCCGAAGGCCGAAGCGACGAAGTGAAGGGGACCGTTGATTCGAGGACACTCTAGATCCCTCTCTGATCGTTGAATCTGCCGCATGATCAATTCGGCGTTGACTACTTTGGGAGAAAGGAGAAGTTTACACGGCCAACCCCACCCCCCCAGAAGGTCGAAGTTGTGAAGCAACAAAGGCCGTAGATCTATGGATCTACGTGGACGGATCTCCACCGTGGGTTCATAGGGATGTTAGAGGGTCGTTTGTATGGGGTGACATGGCTCACTGACGTCTCCTAGGGTGACGTGGACCCACAAGAAATGTGCCACATGTCACCTGGATTCGTGTGTTTTGCAGACCCCATAGGCCCATTAACGTGTGACACGTGTCACCCACTAAAGGGCCACATGTCATCTCGGCCATGCCGCGTATCACACCTGGCACTCACTGCTTGGTCCATTTGGCGAAAGGAGTATGCGAGACCCATCTGCATTTGCCTTCATGTCTAGTACGTTTCCACGTGCAAGGTGTTGATATTATAGTAGCTGCGGGAGGTGTTTACCTCCACGTGTAAACCTGACAAGGATAGAATACTCTGGGAAGAAAGAAGAAACCCTAATGAGTTGGCTAATAACCCTAGAAGACTTGTCGGCTCAAGAAGATAATTTATATTAGGTTATTAGCCTCCAAGAGAAGAAGTCGGCCAGAAATAATAATATACACTGAACAGACAGATACCCAGAATGAGAAGTCGGCCCAGGCAATTAGCCAAAATTAGTATAAATACAGGAGGCCAGTTCTCATTCTGGCATGCAGTCTCAGAATCGCAGTGCCCAGTCTTGTGCGTAGGTTTGAGGAGAGTTGTCATTGCAGCTGCTACAGCTAGCAGATGACGTTTGGCTTGGACTATCTCTTGGCTAGGGTTTGGACTATCTGATCAGCTCTTGTTGATGCGTTATCCTTGGGGAAAGGTGCGCTACCCTTTGTTTGGCTATCTAGCCTAGGGTTTACTTCCAGAATGATTCTCTGTCAAAGTTAAGGTGCTTGGAGGGTGGCTTCGGCCTATGGTTGGGTGACAAAGGTATTGTCAATGGTAAAACGAGCACACATCCACTTATATTCTAACACAAGGGTGGATTGGCGCTAACCTCTTATCGAGGATCGACGGTCGTGCTTGAACCGGCGTGGAGATCTACGATCAAGGATGATTGCGGAGTCCCAACTAGCCAGATGTTTATTCCCTTTCCCAAGTTCCGCAATGGAAATTGCTCGCCTATGGTGGAATTGATGCCAACCGTTGATCCTGTCGGGTATACAGATCAACGGTCTAGGAGGATTGCGGAAGTTCAACCCGCGCGGATGATAATTCTGCCCCCGATCTCCGCAATTCCTCTCCACTGTAGATTCATAGATCTATGTGGACACCCCTCGACCGTGGGATCCAAGGGGTATTGGGAGACAGTTGGCGGAAACTTCAGACTTCGGAGCTCTAGGAGGTTTGGCAGGTAGGTGAAGCTAGGATCCCCGGAGGTTGTCGGGTCTCAGACTAACGTGGCCCACCAACGTCACCTGGGGTGATGTGGACCCCTGTCATGTATGCCACGTGTCATCCAGACTTGTACTTCTCACAGACCCTAAAATACCCTTAGAACTTGGCACATGCCACCCCCTGACAAGGACGCCTGTCACTCCTGGCCATGTCGCATGTCATCCCCCTAGCGCATGAATGTTGGGTCAAAGGTTAGTGGGGACCCTTCGGGAGTCCGGGTCTTTGGGACTCCGGAGGTTTCAGGTGTAGTGTCGAGAACAAGTTGGAAGGTAGAAGGTTAGAGCTACGTGGCAGCACCTCGGGATTTCATGATTTCGAGACTCCGGGGAATGCGTGCGTAGAAAGAAAAAAGGGGCATTCAAAGCTGAATGTCGAACACCCCTCTAGTCTATGTGTTGACTAAGGAATAAGCCTTGTCACTGGAATGGGTAATGGGTGGACTTCCACCGTAGATATCGAAATAGTGAAAACAGTATGAATGAGATGGTCTCACATGATCCATGATTAATAGTGTCTGACGAGCTACGGGAGGCAATAACTTGCGATTCAGAACTCAGATTGCAGTATGGTGGTAACCGTGAGGAAGCTCGTGAAGAGAAGAATTTTGGTGGAGAGCCCATGAGTTGTGATTGATATAGTTAAGGAAAGACGAAATTATGATGCCCCATCCCTTAAAAGAGTACTTAGGGGTCGGGTGTGTTGCAATGGGTGTGGGATTGCAAGTCTTGGACAACCAAAGATGTTGAGGTTCTCAGGCGCTCTACGATGAGCACATGTCCCCATATTCACATGAATGGTAAATATAATTTCAGGGGTAAATATACTTTGAGGGTTAACTTGCAAGGATGCCTATGGACTATAGACACACTCATTTTTGCTTGAGAAATGTTGGTGAGGTGACAATGGCCAACCTCTTGGTTCCACAAGTCTTCACCTAGGTGTTGGGACTTTACATTTGTGGGTGTGAGATTATGTGGTAACATGACCACATTGACAAAGCAAGATAACAAAAAAATAGTCCTTGATGAGGTGTGCCCTAGGAATATGTGCAAGGAGGTTATGCCTCCTCACCAATGTGTACATAACTCATGCCAAAAATAGCAAGGTTAGTAAGTAGGACTCTATGTCTAGTGTATCAACCAACTCCTCCATAAATGACATAAGTGGTGTTCCCTTAAAGAGTGTGCTAGTGTAGCAACCCTTGCCTCATTCAATGTGCCAAAATAATAAAATAATGGAGCACTCCACTAGGATAAGTTGTCAACACCTTAGATAAACCCAAAGATGCCCGAAATAGTATGAAGAGGTTAGGGTATTATCTCCAAGACTCAACCAACATGCCATAAATAGTAATCTCATAGAAACATGTGCCACAATGGCCCATAAATCTATTATAGTCAACTCCCGCAGATGGAATGACCTCTATGAATGTGCCATGACCTAGAACCATGTGCATAATAGACCCTCATGCCTCCACATGTGTGCCAAAAGATGCCAATGAAGGGAGTGCTCTACTCCAATTAGAAATCAACCAATCAAATAATGTCGTGTCGTTTTCAAATGGTTAATATCCACTAGAGCACTACCTCACCAAGCTAGTGTATCCTGAACCATACACAAATATAGTCTTTTGGAAGGCTAGATCACCATAATAATGTGTGCATGACTAGAGAATCCATATGAATACCCCGAGTATCATGCTAAATAATCTAATGATGAAGATAATGCACACCCTCTAACCAAGGTGTTAGCACCATGATTTTCATAGCTAAGGTTAAAGGTTTGTCAACAATTTGCGAAGTCATGTTTGTTAGCACCCATATTGTTTTTATGCCTGGCATCACCTAACATCTCCAAGGGTCAATTTCACAAGGAAGCTTATCATTTATTTGTTCCATTTCCATTTGCAACTGCACGCTGCAAAATTTTCTACGCGTTGTGCAGAGCACTTCACTGCGCAAAGGATTATGTTGCGCAGTGGATTTCGTCGTGCAGTGAATTTCATCGCGCAGTGGATTTCGTCACGCAGTGAATGTTGTCGCGCATAGGATGTTTTCGCACAGTGGATTTCGTCGCGTGGATTTTGTCGCGCGGTGAATGTTGTCGCGCATAGGATGTTGTCGCGCAATGGATTTCGTCGCGCAGTGGATTTCATCGCGCATAGGATGTTGTCTCATAGAGGATTTCCTCGCACAGTGGATTTCATCGTGCAGTGGGTTGTCGCGCAGAGGATTTTCCTGCGCATAGGCTACAGGTCGCGCTGCGCAAATGACTAATTTAGTGGTCAACTTCAAGATCACTTTATGACCAATTGGAGAGGAATTTTGAAAATCCCCGAGAGGTTTTTGTTGAGGACAAACCAAATAATAAAAACCTCTCAGATTTCAAAAAAGTTTCATATTGTTGGAGATTCGAAGGAATATTTGAGCCCTATTTTTCAGTTTTCATGATTTCCTGTCCGAGACATGTTTTTGTGAAACGTATTCCGGCCAACTGGAGATGAATTTCAAGAAACCGAGAGAGGTTTTTCTTTATAACGAGCTTAAATACAAAAAATTCTTTCAGTTTCGAAAAATAGTTTTTTATTAGTGAGATATGATGCCATATTTAACACCTATTTTCCAAGTTTAATGCGCAATTCGCTGTGTTTTTTGTTGTAGGTTACTGTTGCGTAGCAGACTTGTTGTGCAGGGGTGACAAAGTGTCCAGCAATGCACATGATGACTTATCACAACCATATGGTCGAATTTTGATCATGATCAATGACTGTAAAGAATATTTCGGTTACGATTATGATTTGGAAAAGTCGGGTTTTCTATTTTTAGTAAATCCATTGAAATTATTGTTCTCTTTCAAAGAAATCGGGTCCATGATTCTAGGAGAGAATAGTTCAACCCTAGCAGCCAAGCGTAACATTAGTTTTCTATATATGGGGATCATTTTTATGTAAAAGGGGTTGGTTGGAAAAACTAGTGTAGACAGTGACTATCGAATGTAGTTTGAACTCGATCGAAATTTAATGCAAAAGTCTTGAAGCTTTGATGAAAAGATTCTAATTGTAGCAGTTGAATGGATTGTTTCTTTTCTTTGCATACGTGCTTCATGTATTCTTTATTCATATCTATTTCTGTCTGAATAGGAACGTAATTTCGAACCTGGGATTCGCTGCGCAGCACCCTGGAATTCGCGCCATTTAGACAAACCGTTTTTCCTCTAAAGTTAACTCTGAATTCATCCTCAGCGGTGCTCCGAGTTGCTTCATGTGTTTTTCCCTCACCACACACAACGATTTTAAACTGAAAACTGTTGCTTACTTAGCCTTTATCCTCCCAAGTTCAGTTACCGAGTCATTTGTTTCTATCGTTTTCTTAAATCGACTCCATAGCCCGAAGTCTTACTCTCTTTCACCAATAGAACCAGAACTTATTTTTCAAAGGTGTTAAATCTAGCCAACAGTTTAAAGCCATATCCTGTACCAAGACAATGTCTCCCGAGAGAGCCCTCTCTAGGTCCGAAAGGCTAGTTTTGGGTCTCAAAATTGATTTGTAGGTTGCCTCTGTCATTCGTTTCTCAGCCAAACGAAATTTACAGAGAGCTAACACAAGGTATACCAATAATAAACCACTGCATGTAATCTCCAAGGTAAGCTGCTCTATTTGTGGGGGGGGAATAATAAGCAAACCATTGTGCGTACCAACACTCCTGGTCAAGACACCTCAACACCCACCCAACGGTGGTTGGCAGAGTCACAAAGGAAGGGTCAAGAGAGTGTATGCACAAGCTAAATCCCCCCACTAAATAAATCATGATACCCCATTAACAATCCTGCATCTGACTGTTTCCTCAACAGGAAAATGCCAATTGATAGTCACTGATATCTGTGCATCTGATAACAAGACATGGCTCAAAGCCATAACACTCCATGCAATCTGCTTAAGCAGGGCCTTCAACTGGATCAAATACCTCATTCTACATGAGGGAGTAACAGGGCCAACATTAACTGTATTGCTATGTCTCATAGCCAACTATGGTGGACATTGCGAGAGTATAACAATTATTCCATCTGGACTACATCATTGACACAACCTGCGAGACATCTATTATTTAGCAAACAAAAGGATGCTGAACCTGCTAGAGCACCTTATTAAGATACTAAGCCTTAGTTAAACTATCTGTTGTTCTAACTTCTAACACCAGAAAAGGATTTTTTTATTCTGCTATCTCGTTTGAAATATTATGGGTACATGACATCTCATATCTATTGAGGGGTAAATTCTGCCATTTATATTTATTTGGTTTAAAGTGGATATAAAAGAATATTGACTTGAATTTTCATATTTTGATTACTTATGCATTTACCCAAACTGCTTTAGTAAAATATTTCCCTGGCTGTGCAACACTCTCAGAGAAAAAAACAGCAAACAAAGACTCAGCAGGCCCAAGAAGCCAATGTGCAGACAGCTACTGCTGCTGATAAAAATGTCATCTTGAAAAATAAAACAAAGGGCGGAAACAAACCAAGCAAAAGACAAAAGAAAAAGCAGGTTAATGTCATCAGAGCAAAAAGGCCTTTTATTGAGCAACAAGTAAAGAATGAACAACCTCTTAAAAAGCAAATCAGCGATTTAAATCTGCCTAAAGCTCTTGAACATTTTGTTCGCAAATAATTGTCATATTTTAGCTCAATCGTAGATAGAATTTTATGTGCTGCTGGATTTACATTGCATGTTCTGTATATAACTGATAAATTGGCCCTCTGGCACTGCAGTGCTTTGTAATATAGGCACTTCATATTTTTGCATAGCTATAAGGCCCTTATTTGATTTTATGCATCTGTGGATTTTCATTTTTCTTTTAAAATCTCTGTTATTATTATCTTTTGGGAATGTGGAAAATTGTTTATTATTTATTGGGAGAAGGGTTTGAGGGGCCATAGCATGTCCACCGTCCTGTGTGCAGGTCACAAATGTTGCCGACATTCCATTTCCTATTTGGGCAATCATGTTTTTGTGGAGAACATTCGACCACATGACCAGACCAGATACATAAAGAGATGATGGCTGAACTAAATATTTGATTCTAACTTAAAATTACAAAATTGATGGCATGTTTGGATTTGCATCATACCAGGAAGCAAAGATCGTCAAACCAATAGTCACGATTGCCATGATTGCAGATTATATTGTATAGTAATATACTTATAGTTAATATCTATTCAGCCCATGATTGCAGATGCCATGCACTAGCTACACTGATAATCCCATTGCTATGTTGCAATGATATTTAGATTGAATGCTTTTATCAAATGTTTGTTTTTCTACTTTAATTTTAATTCTAAAGCGGACACAGTGAATATTGAATTGTATCACTCTCTCCCTGCAAATCTAACATTTCTACATCCCTCCCTGCTTCAACATTGAGCTGCTCATGCGACATTCTCATGATTTCTGCTCTGGTCTGCTCATGTGGTCAAACCTGGCCAACCTGTCCTGTGCACGTGTATAATTTCTAATTCAAGACATACACAACAGTTGTGAAGAGATTCAACAAGGAAAATTACCTACCTGCCTACATTTGTTTTCCTTTTTCATGGAGGAGCAAATGTCATTTTTAGTGACGTGAATTTTCCATTGCTCACCCCTTTCACTCAACTCAATTAATAGCAGATCTAAGCTTGAGCTTTCTTTTTTGTTAAGAGAAACACTCTGTAGTGATTGTCAAATGACTCTTTATTTAAATAACCAAGTCATAAAACTGATGGTCCCATATCGAAATTCATAACTGTTTCCCTGTATATTGAATATAAAACTATAGTGAATCTGTCATTATCAGTAGTACAATTTCAAAAATATACTAACAATAGGAGTATCTAAACTAAATTTTTGATTCTAACTTAAAATTACAAAATTGATGGCATGTTTGGTGTAACACCCCCCCTCTAAACCTATGATTATGTGTAATTAATCATGATTTATGGTTGCCATGCAATAGCATAAAAAACATTGTAAATGGGGGTGAAGCCTTAAAGTACTAGCCATGATACCACTAGAGAAATGAGAGGAGGTTCTTTAAGCTAAAGGACCTCAAGCCTTATTCAGATTATTTCTCTTAGCCCCGATTTCAAGGCAAAACAGTTAATAAGGGAGGGTTGGTGGTTGAGCAACCAACCACCCTCAATAAATACAAGTATGGAAGACCTGGCTAGGACAGCTGAAACTGTCAGCCAAAGGTACCACAGGGTACCATTTTTGCAAATAAGATTGACCCAAGTCCCTTCTGACAGAAAGAAGGGGACAGGTCGACAACCTTCCCAAGGAGTTACGTGCAGGGGACACACGAATGGGAAGAAGGGGGAATAGAGGGATGCATGCAGGAGGAGGCACGAGGGCAGACAGAGGAGAGACGAGCTCTGAGTTGAGGAGCACCTAAGAAAAGAAAACTAGTACAAGGAAATGTACGAGTGAGTGCAGAGAATTCCTTGGTGGTATCATGGCTTGGCACGAGGGTGGCATGCTGCTGAAGTGACTGAGCATGCAGAGCCTACGGTTGGGTGGAAAGGTGAACACCCATAGTCAATTGGTTGGTTAACTTCTTCACAAAACAGATAAGTAGTCTTGTGCTTTGTGTGACTGGATTTAATTAAATGGTTGGTGCCTGAAATCATAGTCATGAATGTTTAAGCTTGTTTGATGGATTAAATCTGTAAGTGCATTCATAACTGTATAACCCTGATGATGGATTTAATGCTTGTTGCACTTGCAAGTTTTTGTGTATGACCAAAAATGTGCAAGCCCGATTTATGAAATCAATATTGGTTTTTCTTGGTAAATTGTGGCATTGGAATGACTAGAGAACCTATAAATGAACTAATCATAAGATCTACATAGGAGGCCAAAGAAGGCAAATAAACCATGAATACTCTCTGCCATAAATCATTTAATGCATGTTGATAACTAGCGAAACTCGGTAGTCGTCGATCTAGGGAGGGGGTCGATCCTGACCATCCAAAGACGGGATAGTCCAGTCGGCAAAAATCCCTACGCAATCAGCGATTAAATTTCAGCCATCAAATTTGAGCTCTGAGCGATCTCGGTCGTCGAGTTTCATAACCAAGATCAGGAGGGAGTTTTGCGACCCAGAGCATCGGACCTCGGAAGAATTCTAAGTCCAAGCTCCTTTGAATGTCCAGACACGCCAATAACTGGGGCCCAAGGTTCCAACCCCTGATTCCATGTCTCGTTACACAAGCACGAGGAGAGAGAGAGAGAGTGACATCATCATGACATGTTATGCCTGCACGACAGCCAGGGTGTCACAGGGGTGACACTTGTCAACTCCTGGTTCACTGCTGATTTAAGTGTGGGACCCTCGTCAAGCTCATGCCCCAGAATGGGCGTGTTAAACCCCAAGCCGTCAAATCTGAGGATCATCAGATCCTCACCGTTGATCCTTCTTGATAAGAAATTTCAGATCTCAGACCTCGAGGGAATGTTAGATGTATGATGGCTTGGGAAAGTCTCGATGTCTGGTCGTCGAGATCCCGAGATGACGTCACCCAACCAGTGTCAAGTGGATAAGTGTCTGCACCTAGATGGACGAACCAAACACCTAGTGACGACATGTACACCATGTCAATCCACGTGAGAGTCCACGCGTCAAGCGTGGGTCCAAGTGGACGCGGAGGCCTGGATTTGGGGCCTTTGAACCCTAGTCGTTCGATCTACCAACCGAGAGATCTTAGTCATAGATCTATGAGGGTTGTAATCCCGTGATTAACAGTCCTTAATCACCTCGTAACCCCCGAACAACGAACCGCCGAGAGTTTTAGTATGCAGGAGATCGTTAAAGAGCTCTGGTCCGATGCCCGTGGTTACCTGGTGGCGACACGTGTCCTCCTTAAATCCTACGCGATGGACAAATCCCACTATTGATCTTGATCACAGATTAAATTTGGACCATTGATTTCCCTTTAACTAAATCCAACTTTCGTCGTGGACCGCCATGGAACTTGGAGCGTGTTGGAACCTTGCGCTCCACATGTTGTCTCGTGAGAGGACTCTCACGTCAGCATGACGTATCTCGGCGTTGGACTCTCGAGACGTATTAGACTTCCCAACATACAAGAACTCGTCGAGGTCCTGTTAAGGATAAATTTGACACCCTAAGCTTTAGGTCAGTTGTAGATTGAGGGAATCAAACTAGGCTTAATTCAGGGGTGGATCCTACGGTCACAAATGATATCACCCCTCTCATTTTGGGCCAGTGCAAGCAAACCATAGGGAGGCTACCCTAGGGCATGTCGCTTGATGGATGAAATCTGACCTGCAAAAACACAAATCAAACAAGCACAAAATGGTTTTGGAATGAGGGTTAGATAACCTCACCCAAAACTTGCATAAAAATTGATTTTAGACAAATTTTGGTGGAAAACCCTAAGCAGAGAAAACCAATAGAATGAAAAAAGAGAGAAAATCAGCAAGAAAAGAACACTCCAATGGTGCTAAATTGACCCCCAGTGAAGGATAAGCTTCAAACACCTACAATTAATTAGAAATCCAATGTAACAACAAGAATCTAGGCCAAAATTAACACATAAGATTCTATTCATGTCAAATCAGAGGAATGGCTCCATCATAGAGAAAAGCCAAGAATTGTTACAAATATCTCCAAGAAACTAGGAATCTGAAGCTAGAATGAGAGATAGAATAGAATCAGAGAGTAGAATAGAATGAGAGAGTAGTAATGCTCATGCAATAGAGTGATCAACCTGTCAACTGTGGAAGAATGTTGCATATATAGTTGACTCCATGAAGAATTCGCCCTGATTTTTCCAAACTGGGCCAAAAGCTAGCCAATATCCCTCGCCCATGTGTCAATCTGTCCACCTGCCATGTGTCAATGCATAAAAACCTGCTAACACTGGTTGAGCACACCTTTCCCAAGCAATCTGGCCAAATCTGGGGGTTATCTGGAGGAGAATGGAGGTCGAATGGGTCAAAACCGGTTAGGTATGAAGAAGTTGTGGCCAAAAAGGTAAGAGGGGCGCATCTCATGGAGAGAAATAGGGCGCATGAGTGATAGAATGGAAGGAAAAGGGAGAAAAGGAAAAAGTGGAAAGCTAAAGCAGGAAAAGTGGAAAGCTAAAGCAGGGAAAGTGGAAAGTTGGGAAAGGAAAAAGATAAAAGTTGAAGGCTAAAAGCTAAAGCTAAAGCAGAAAGGAGACAACTCGCCCAGTTTGACTTTTTGACTTGCTTTAGAATGCTTTATGACTTTGGGAAACTTCTTTACTTAGCCCAATTTTCATTTAGCAAGTGTTGGGTGCCTTAGTAGGCCCATTTTTAGGAGGAAAAGGACCAAGATTTAAGCATGTGGGCCCCACATGGGTCACCACCTCACCCTGCCACATCATCACATGTGCCACCTCATCACCCAAAAAGCAAAGTTGTCCAAATACCATCAAGTTTATACTCATTGGAAGCAGAATTGGACAAGGAGTAAGAATATGTTGTCAAATAACTGATGTGAGGGGTCAATAAGATCCTCATGGGCAAGAAGTGTCCCATAATGTTGCAAATCTCTCATACTCAAACCTGGAACTGAAAACTCATCCTGTAATAACTCGAAAATCACTGAAACAAGCTCTGAACTCAACACCTGTAAGAAACCATCCTCTAACTGACCAGAACAAGCATCAATGTGCCTAGAAGACCTCTGACTGATGGTCCTGTGCTATCAAGAAGAGCCTCTGAATGCCAGCCTGAAAGGATAGACTGGCCCTTTGACAATCCAAATCTCAAGGGTGAGATTTTGGGGTCAACAAATGGCAACGCAAAGGGGCGGGACCCCCTTCGGGTCTCAAGAACCTAGAACTCATGTCTGCAACTAAAACCATCCAATGCCAATGATGTCGAGAAACTAATGCCAAAGGAATCAAACTGATAATCATAAAACCTGTTGACTGATACCAGTAACTGGTCTATTGGGCCATGGAGTCAAGCCTTACAAACCATGAAACTCAAACCAGAATACCTCTGAAAATCACATGAAATGGAAAATCTGATTTGAAAGCTGCTACACTCTGAAACTGCTGCCACTCGCCAACCAGTGCATTGCTCTATGTTGTAGATGCATTGATGTCGATACAAAAGAGGCAGTCACTTAGTCAGAGGCCAATAAGGTAAGCCCCTGCTAAGTGTGAAGGTCACCCACCAATGATGACAATGGGGCCTAAGGCACGAGCACACTCTGTCATAATGAAAAATGATCTGGAGTCAAATCATGACAAGAGTTGCCTGATCAAGGCCCAATGATACTCAGCCATGTCAGATGTGAAAGGACTGCCAATGAGGCTTGCAGCCATTAAGGTGTTCAACACTCTTGGGTTGCCTGTAGATAAGGTGTCGGTGTCGATACAAGGAAACCTACTGAAAAAAGGAGCAATGATGACTCTCCTTCCCCAATGCGAAGTGAACAAAATGGATCAAAATGTGTGTTGGATCAAACAACTCAAACTCAGTATCATATCCCTATGCTGGATGAGGGGACTCTGTAAGATGGTAAAACTCAGTGAAGCCATGATGAACATACAGACACAATCACCTATGTCTTTCACCCTAATCCCCTCAACTCTTTGCTCAGGTGATGAAACAAGGATCCCTCATCCAGACTGGCAATCTAGGCTGACACAAACATCTGGCATGAGGCCATTTACAAGTAGAAAAAGGCTTCCAAAAAGCACAACATCTCTGGAAAAGCGGAAAGTCCTCGTAGGAAGTAGGAAGTAAGGCAAAGAAAAGTCCTAATCTATCACAACTCAAACCACATGCTGGCAAAGGGAAAGTGGGCCAGTGAATCTAGTCTAGACTGAAAACTGGAAAGCAACAAGGGAATCTACGCTAGGAAAAGAAAAGTGACAGTAAATGAAAAGAACAAACATCTAAACTAATGCCCGCAAGTACCCAAAAATGTTGAAGGGGTTAAACCCTTCATTGGAAAAAGTGTTTAAGACGTTGCCCATTGACAGGCAACTACATGACATCACCATCCAAATCGACAAGCTAAAACGTGTTGGGCCCACTAAAGCATGGACCCTGAATGGACCCAACCACAAACTATCAAACTTACTATGGTCTCCTAACTTCTCTCTTCTCTTGTCCCACAGCAAGACCAAATCACCAACATGGAACACCTTTCGTTTATCTCTCTTATCAAAAGATTTCTTTACATGTCTTTGATGATCAATGAAATGTGTCAAAGCCTCTGATCTATCCTCCTCGTGTCGAACTAGATCATCAAATCCACCATGCAAGGCCTCCTCATCTGTAGCGAACTCTCTAATCAACTTATGGACTGGAATCATCAAGTTAATTGGTAGGACTACATCAACACCATAGACCAACTCAAAGGGTGACTTACCATTTGACCCTTCTTTATCACTCTGTCAACCCACAATGCATACTTGAGACTAGTATCCCAAGCTCTCTTGTTTTCACCGATTGTTCTTCTGATTATCCTGATCAAGTTCTTGTTGGAGGACTCTACCAATCCATTACCTATGGGTAGTAATTAGTCGAATGGGCTAGAGTGGTACCAAACCTCAAGAAGAAAGCCACCAACTCGGCTGATCTAAATACACTAGCAGTATCAGTTGTAATATTCCTAGGGACTCTGAATCGAGTGAGAATATTCTCCTCCATGAATCGAATAATGGCAGCAGAGGATGATGTCTTGAGAAGAATGGCTTCCACCCATCTAGTGAAGTAATCAGTAACTACCAATATCCAAGAATGGCCAGCACTAGAAACCTGTGCCAGCACTAGAAGAATGTCAAGCTGCGCCATGGACTACAGAGACCATTCATATAGAAATGTCAATCTAGGACTATTTTCTAATTAAGTTATAGAGATTTGTCTCAACCTGTACGCCTTAGAAAATATCGGTCTTGAACCATTTTCCTAATCGGGACACAATCTGTGCCTTCGGAAAATACTAGTCCATGACATGTCAACAAACTGTCACCCTAGACTATTCTCTTTAGAGAGAATACCTGTCCGCCAACAATCTGTTCTATCTGGACCATTCTCTGCCTAGAGGATGTCTGTCCACAAGCACATTGATTTTCGTATGGCTGATAATCATTTTCAACATTATTGATGGTCTACATGGCAATCAAAACAATGTCATTCAATAGAACACAACTATGTCTATCCATCATAGTACACAACTACAATCCAGTGGTACACTACCACACCAAGTAGCACACAACTACTTGATCAATGACACATAGTCACAACCAGTGGAGCACATCCACCACAGTAGCATACATCTATTGTCCAGAGACATACAATCTCCATAGCAATCATATCCTCTGATATCAACCTACACAGAAAAACAATGTCATGATATAAACTGAATCATCTGGGCCATTCTTCCACTCACATCTGTGAGATTTGGAAGAGCATCTACCCTCAGAAGGTAAAACATCAGTCATGAGCTACTGGACTATTCTTCTCAAGCATAGAAGAATAATTGTCCTGATTTCTGAGCCTAGGCCATTCACCTATCTGGGCCATTCTTCCGGCACTAAACAAAGTGCAACCTGGAGAGAATGAATCTACCCTAGGGAATGCTTGTCCCTAATTGTATTCATGTTATCTGTATACCAGATTCTTGGAGACATATTGATTTGAGGAGGTTTGTCCTTTAGATATCTAGCAAGTCTGATGTTCACCTTAAATAGCTATTTTTCTAAAAGTTGCAAATAGCACTATGAGTTCCATTGTATTATTGGAACCTTTATTTTGTTGATCCTTTCATTGCTTGATAAGCAAAGGCCTTTTGTGTGTGCTTTTTTCCATTATGGGAACTGTAATAAAATCATATCAGTAGACACTGCATAGGTAACTGTGTTGTCAAGGAAACATAATACATGTTTAATATTTGGCTTTATACATAAACTGATAGCATTGCTGAACTTGTTATGAATAGTTGATACTTACATGGAAACACAAGGTTGAAAGATTCAGGCTTTTGTGATGCTCTCTCATAAGAATTTATGTCTGAAAAATTGCTTAACTTTTCTTGTTTAAAAACTAGTTATTTATTTCAAATAGGTGGAATTTCAGTATTTCAAGGTTTTCAATATTTATCTGTACAGACCCTTCATGTCATTGTCGGTGGCTTCTGCCAAGTGAGGGAGGGTACTTGGAGGTAGAAGGTTTGGAAAGGACAAGCAACTAAAAACAAGAAGACATTGTTCGTGAGGTAGATCTTTCAAGTTCAATAAAGGCATTTGACATTAAGCTACAAGGTATATAATTATCTGTGCAGACTGTTGAATTGATATGGGCTATGATGCTAAATTCTTTCATTATACCTGGAATTTTGAGGCTTGTTCACTATAGAATGTTATTAAGATTAAGTTTGTATCATGGAAGCTACTTCTTGTTAGCTAATTTTTCTAAAGAGGTGGTATAGGGTGCATTTATTGGGTGCTCTTTTTGACCACTATATTGGCTTCCATATTGCTGATAGTCAAAAAAACATGTTTGTTTTGAACAGAATTTGGACTGTCCTGGATTACACTTTGAATGTTACATGGTAATGGCGGATTGTAAGGGTCATCTATCGATTTTGAATTTGATATGGTAATGGTCGTTACTTTTGATATGTTTGGGCTCTTGTTAATTGTTTTTATAACTCCTTTCTTCTTCCTTGGTGGTGGGTCTCTTCTTATATGTCACTCGTGTTCAGATTAGAATTTAGTATTTACTCTTGCTGCTGATACCCAAACAATAGGTATCTTCATAGGAACAAAGCGACACATACAAGTTATGCTTGATACTAGCATGCTACATGGGCATAACTGTTTTCTGGACTGGCCATCATATCAGACGGACCCATACAAGATGTAGTAGCAGCACAGTAAGTTTACTAACTTTCCTAATGATTGAACCATTGCAGCACACAATACGGAAGCAGTTAGCCAGATGTATAATATTGTATGAGCTAGATTAATGCGCACATAGACTTTTGATATGTTTGGGCTCTTGTTAATTGTGTTTATAACTCCTTTCTTCTTCCTTGGTGGTGGGTCTCTTCTTATATGTCACTTGTGTTCAGATTAGAATTTTGTATTTACTCTTGCTGCTGATACCCACACAATTGGTATCATCATAGGAACAAAGTGACACATTCAAGTTATGCTGAACTGATGTGCACCTTATTGGCATATGTAAATATGGTTTCCAGCATGAAATGCATTTTGTCTTCAAATCTCCTTTTGCTATGTTATGTCTTATTGTTTTGGTAACTGCTTGGATTTTGGAGGTATGTCTATAGCTATAACAGATCTGGTATGGAAATCAACTGTCTCAAGGTAGGTGTACTACACTGGTAACAATCGTGGTGTTTTGGTAGTTAGGAATGATTATTTATTCCTGAGCTGATCTCCGCTTAGAAATGACGGTTCTGACATAGAAATGGTAAATGCTTATTTCAAAGAACACACTGAGCCGCTAAGACTTGAATTTCTTCCAAAGCACTTTCTTCTGGCATCTACAAACAAGTCTGGTATTCTGTGATACCAGGACACAAGTACTAGTGATCTGATTTCCCAACACTGTAACACAACTAGGTCGGTGCGATACAATGCATATGAATACTTATAGTGCAGTTATAGCTTTAGGACACAACAATGGCACTGTTACAATGTGGAGCCCTAATATGAACACTCCTCTTATCAGTACGCTATGTCACCACGGTCCTGTGACAGCGTTGGCCTTTGATTCTCAAGGGCACCGAATGATTACAGCAGGGAATGATGGAAAAATCAAAATATGGGATTTGAGAAAATATGCACCTTTACATGGCTATTTCTGTCATGCAAAAGGCCTGGACGTCAGTCATAGAGGTTTACTGGCTGTTGGATGCAAGTCACTAATAGAAATTTGGAGAGATGACATCATTGTACTCAGCAGTCCCTTTGCCCTGCTTTTGTGGTCATTAGTCGGACATTAATAAAATTATCTTATCTTAACTTATCTTATCTAACAACAAAGCAACAAAAGCCATATTTGAAACATCTGGTAAATGGATCTCAGGTGCAAGACCTTGCATTCTGTCCATATGAGGATGTGTTTGCCATTGGACATTCGACAGGGATATTTCCCATTCTTCTACCAGGATCAGGGGAGCCTAACTCTGACATATTTGTTGCAAATCCATTTGAACAGCCAAGCAGCATCGTGAGAAAGAGATTCATTCACTCTTTGATTACTTGCAACCAGAAATGATTATGCTAGACCCAGAAAATATTGGTGCTGTGCAACGCTCTCAGAGAGAAAACCAGCAAACAAAGACTCAGCAGGCCCAAGAAGCCAATGTGCAGACAGCTATTGCTGCTGATAAAAATGTCATCTTGAAAAATAAAACAAAGGGCGGAAACAAACCAAGCAAAAGACAAAAGAAAAAGCAGGATAATGTCATCAGAGCAAAAAGGCCTTTTATTGAGCAACAAGTAAAGAATGAACCTCTTAAAAAGCAAATCAGCGATTTAAATCTGCCTAAAGCTCTTGAACATTTTGTTCGCAAATAATTGTCATATTTTAGCTCAATCGTAGATAGAATTTTATGTGCTGCTGGATTTACATTGCATGTTCTGCATATAACTGATAAATTGGCCCTCTGGCACTGCAGTGCTTTGTAATATAGGCACTTCATATTTTTGCATAGCTATAAGGCCCTTATTTTATTTTATTTTATTATTTATTGGGAGAAGGGATTGAGGGGCCATAGCATGTCCACCGTCCTGTGTGCAGGTCACAAATGTTGCCGACATTCCATTTCCTATTTGGGCAATCAGGTTTTTGTGGAGAACGTTCGACCACATGACCAGACCAGATATATAAAGAGATGATGACTGAACTAAATATTTGATTCTAACTTAAAATTACAAAATTGATGGCATGTTTGGATTTGCATCATACCAGAAAGCAAAGATCGTCAAACCAATAGTCACGATTGCCATGATTGCAGATTATATTGTATGGTAATATACTTATTGTTAATATCTATTCAGCCCATGATTGCAGATGCCATACACTAGCTACACTGATAATCACATTGCTATGTTGCAATGATATTTAGATTGAATGCTTTTATCAAATGTTTGTTTTTCTACTTTAATTTTAATTCTAAAACGGACACAGTGAATATTGAATTGTATCTTTCTCCCTGCAATTCTAACAGTTCTATATCCCTCCCTGCTTCAACATTGAGCTGCTCATGCTCCATTCTCATGATTTCTGCTCTTGTCTGGTCATGTGGTCAAACCTCGCTAACTTGTCCTGTGCACGTGTATAATTTCTAATTCAAGACATACACAACAGTTGTAAAGAGATTCAACAACGAAAATTAGCTACCTGCCTATATTTGTTTTCCTTTTTCATGGAGGAGCAAATGTCATTTTTAGTCACATGTGTATTTTCCATTGCTCACCCCTTTCACTCAACTCAATTAATAGCAGATCTAAGCTTGAGCTTTCTTTTTTGTTAAGAGAAACTCTGTAGTGATTGTCAAATGACTCTTTATTTAAATAACCAAGTCATAAAACTGATGGTCCCATATCGAAATTCATAACTGTTTCCCTGCATATTGAATATAAAACTATAGTGAATCTGTCATTATCAGTAGTACAATTTCAAAAATATACTAACAATAGGAGTATCTAAACTAAATATTTGATTCTAACTTAAAATTACAAAATTGATGGCATGTTTGGTGTAACAACCCCCTTCTAAACCTATGATTATGTGTAATTAATCATGATTTATGGTTGCCATACAATGGCATAAAAAACATTGTAAATGTATTATTGTAAATACCAGCAGCTGATTGTAGGGGTGAAGCCTTAAAGCACTGGCCATGATACCACTAGAGAAATGAGAGGAGGTTCTTTAAGCTAAAGGACCTCAAGCCTTATTCAGATTATTTCTCTTAGCCCCGATTTCAAGGCAAAACAGTTAATAAGAGAGGGGTGGTGGTTGAGCAACCAACCACCCTTAATAAATACAAGTATGGAAGACTTGGCTAGGACAGCTGAAACTGTCAGCCAAAGGTACCACAGGGTACCATTTTTGCAAATAAGATTGACCCGAGTCCCTTCTGATAGAAGAAAGGGGACAGGTTGAGAACCTTCCCAAGGAGTTACGTGCAAGGGACACACGAATGGGAAGAAGGAGGAATAGAGGGATGCGTGCATGAGGAGGCACGGGGGCAACAAAGGAGAGACAAGCTTTGAGTTGAGGAGCAACTGAGAAAAGAGAACTACTACAAGGAAACGCACGAGTGAGTACAGAGAATTCCCTGGTGGTATCATGGCTTGGCACGAGGGTGGCCTGCTGCTGAAGTGACTAAGCATGCAGAGCCTATAGTTGGGTGGAAAGGTGAACACCCATAGTCAATTGGTTAGTTAACTTCTTCACAAAACAGATAAGTAGTCTTGTGCTTTGTGTGACTGGATTTAATTAAATGGTTGGTGCCTGAAATCATAGTCATGAATGTTTAAGCTTGTTTGATGGATTAAGTCTGTAAGTGCATTCATAACTGTATAAGCCTGATGATGGATTTAATGCTTGTTGCACTTGCAAGTTTTTGTGTATGACCAAAAATGTGCACGCCTGATTTATGAAATCAATATTGGTTTTTCTTGGTAAATTGGGGCATTGGAATGACTATAGAACCTATAAATGAACTAATCGTAAGATCTACATAGGAGGCCAGAGAAGGTAGATAAACCACGAATATTCTCTGCCATAAATCATTTAATGCATGTTGATAACTGGCGAAACTCAGTAGTTGTCGATCTAGGGAGGGGGTCGATCCTGACCATCCAAAGACGGGTTAGTCCAATCGGCAAAAACCCCTGCGCAATCAGTGATTAAATTTCAATAGTCAAATTTGAGCGTTCAGCGATGTCTACCGTCGAGTTTCATAACCAAGCTCAAGAGGGAGTTCCACGACCCAGAGCACCGAACCTCAGAAGAATTCTAAGTCCAAGCTCCTTTGAAAGTCCCGACACACCAATATCTGGGGCCCAAGGTTCCAGCCCCTGATTCCATGTCTCGTTACACAAGCACGAGGAGAGAGAGAGAGAGAGAGAGAGAGTGACATCATCATGACGTGTTATGCCTGCACGGCAGCCAGGGTGTCATGGGGGTGACACTTGTCAGCTCCTGGTTCATTGATGATTTAAGTGTGGGACCCTCGTCAAGATCGTGCCCCAGAATGGGTGTGTTAAACCCCAAGCCGTCAGATCTGAGGGTCATCAGATCCCCACTATTGATCCTTCTTGATAAGAAATTTCAGATCTTGAACCTCAGGGGAATGTTAGATGTATGTGTTGATGATTGCAACTATGTGAGACATTCTCCAGCATACAAACCAGTGAGATGTGGATCATTGCAGCTATGTGAGATATTCTCTAGCTTACAAACCTGAGAGAAAGCCCTTGAAGAGGGTGTGTGGTTCCTATCTAAGACAGAGCTGGAATGTAGAGATGACCTCCTCCATACAAAGAGTTGAGAAGAACTCCAGATGACTCTCCTATGTAACGCAGTTAGAAAGGTGATCTGCAGAGTTGGACGTGCCTGTGGCTGAGCACAAGGTGAACATGTGAAATCCCAAAGTGATGGGTGCATCGTCGTGAGAACAAAAATGAAGATGATGTGTTAGCCTCCTTTGAACAGAAGAGTTGACGAGAAACTCCAGATGACTCTCCTGTGTAATGCAGTGGGAAAGAAGATCTATTGAGTGGACGAGCACAGGTTAACGTGATCCTAGTGGCTGAGCACTAGTGAAGAAGTTGTTATTCTGCGTAATGCAGTGAGCCAGAGATATGGACATCCCTATGGATGTGCCCCTAGTGGATGAGCACTAGTGGGTGTATAAGATCCCTTGCTATATTCAAGAGTCAGACCTTCCTGTAACCCTAATTATAATGTAAAGGGTACAGGTCGGCCCCACCTTAATGTGACTGGTAATTAATGTAAAAGATAATTGATCTGGTTAATATTAATTATATTATAAGCTAGTGAGGTCGGCCCTGTTGTGCCAATAGACACTTTTGTTGACAGGTTCAGGTTAGTATAAGTAAAGGTAAATTCCCCATTGAGAAATCATATATTTTACACAAGTTTCGAAATTTCAACAAGTACATCTTCTTGGGAAAAGTGCGCACCTCTATTGGGCGCTAGTCTTATAGGGTTTGAGCACCCTCTTGTGTGCTAGGTCTTATTGGTGGTGAAGGTCTTTCTCTTGAAGAATATAGCAAAGGATTTGGTTGGGTTTTCTTCTCTTGTTGAGAAGGGTTTCCCAGGATACATCTTGTGTTCTTGTTCATGGTGTTTCTTCTTGTGATCTTGGTTGCTGCAACATTATTGTTTATGGTTAAGACAAATGCAAAAATGGAATGAACTACATGTTTAATCTAGCTTATTGAAAAATCAACAATATGATGGGTTGGGAAAGTCCCGATGTCTGGTAGCCGAGATCCCAAGATGACGTCACCCAACCAGTGTCGAGTGGACAGGTATCCGCACCTGGACGGACAAACCAAACACCTGGTGACGACATGTACACTATGTCAGTCCACGTGTCAAGCGTGGGTCCAAGTGGACGCGGAGGCCTGGATTTGGGGCCTTTGATCCCTAGTCCTTAGATCTATCGACCGAGAGATCTTAGTCGTAGATCTACGAGGCTTGTAACCCCATGATTAACAGTGCTTAATAACCTCGTAACCCCTGAACGGAGAACCGTGGGGAGTTTTAGTATGCAGGAGACTATTAAAGAGCTGCGGTCTGATGCCCGTGGTTACCTGGTGGTGACACATGTCCTCCTTAAATCCTACACGAAGGATAGATCCCACTGTTGATCTCGATCACGGAATAAATCTGGACAATTGATTTCCCTTTAACTAAATCCAACTTTCGTCGTGGACCGCCATGGAACTTGGAGCGTGTTGGAACCTTGCGTTCCACGTGTCGTCTCGTGAGAGGACTCTCACATCAGCATGACGTATCTCGGCGTCGGACTCTCGGGACGTATTAGACTTCCCAACATACAAGAACTCGCCCAGGTCCTGTTAAGGCTAAATTCGACACCCTAGGCTTTAGGTCGGTTGTAGATTGAGGTAATCAAACTAGGATTAATTCAAGGGTGGATCCTACGGTCACAAATGATATCACCCCTCTCATTTTGGGCCGATGCATGCCAACCACAGGGAGGCTACCCTAGGGCGTGTTGCTTGATGGATGAAATATGACCTGCAAAAACACAAATCAAACAAGCATAAAAGGTTTTTGGAATGAGGGTTAGATAACCTCACCCAAAACTTGCATAAAAATTGATTTTAGATAATTTTTTGTGGAAAACCCTAAGCAGAGCGAACCAATAGATTGCAAAAAGAGAGAAAATCAGCAAGAAAATAACACTCCAATGGTGCCCAATCGACCACCAGTGAAGGATGAGCTTCAAACACCTGCAATTAATTAGAAATCCAATGTAACAACAAGAATCTAGGCCAAAATCAACACATAAGACTCTTTATTCATGTCAAATCAGAGGAATGGCTCCATCACAGAGAAAAGCCAAGAACTGTTACAATAATCTCCAAGAAACTAAGAATCTAAAGCTAGAATGAGAGATAGAATAGAATCAGAGAGTATAATAGAATGAGAGAGTAGTAATGCTCCTGCAATAGAGTGATCAACCTGTCAATTGTGGAAGAATGTTGCATATATAGCTGACTCCATGAAGAATTCGCCCTGATTTTTCCAAACTGGGCCAAAAGCTAGCCAATATCCCTCGCCCATGTGTCAATCTGTCCACCTACCATGTGTCAATGCATGAAAACCTGCTAAAATTGGTTGAGTGCACCTTTCCCAAGAAATCTGGCCAAATATGGGAGTTATCTGGAGAAGAATGGAGGTCAAATGGGTCAAAATTGGTTAGGTATGAAGAAGTTGTGGCCAAAAAGGTAAGAGGGGCGCATCTCATGGAGAGAAATAGGGCACATGAGTGATAGAATGGAAGGAAAAGGGAGAAAGGGAAAAAGTGGAAAGCTAAAGCAGGAAAAGTGGAAAGCTGGGAAAGGAAAAAGATAAAAGTTAAAGGCTAGAAGCTAAAGCAGAAAGGAGACAACTCGCCCAGTTTGACTTTTTGACTTGCTTTAGAATTCTTTATGACTTTGGGAAACTTCTTTACTTAGCCCAGTTTTCATTTAGCAAGTGTTGGGTGCCTTAGTGGGCCCAGTTTTAAAAGGAAAAGGACCCAGATTTAAGCATGTGGGCCCCACATGGGTCGCCACCTCACCCTACCACATCATCACATGTGCCACCTCATCACCCAAAAAGTAAAGTTGTCCAAATACCATCAAGTTTATACTCATTGGAAGCAGAATTGGACAAGGAGTAAGAATGTGTTGTCAAATAACTGATGTGAGGGGTCAATAAGATCCTCAAGGGCAAGAAGTGTCCCATAATGCTACAAATCTCTTATACTCAAACCTGGAACTGAAAACTCATCCTATAATAACTCGAAAATCACTGAAACAAGCTCTGAACTCAACACCTGTAAGAAACCATCCTCTAACTGACCAGAACAAGCATCAATGTGCCTAGAAGACCTCTGACTGATGGTCATGTGCTATCAAGAAGAGCCTCTGAATGCCAGCCTGAAAGGATAGGCTGGCCCTTTGACCATTCCGCTGCCAATATCCAAGAATGGCCAGCACTAGACACCTGTGGAATCTGTCCAATAAAGTCCAACCCCCACTGCTGGAAGGGGGCCTTTATCACAACTGAATCTAAGGGAAATGTCGACAGTCTCTGCTTGCCCTCAAACCTCTGACAAGGCTCTCATGCGCGGGTGAAAGTATGAGTATCTCTGAATAGAGTCAACCAATAATATCTGGCACGCATAATCTTATGGGCGGTGGTCCTACCAGAAAAATGACCACCACATACCCCTGCATGCAACTCAATCATGATTTGATGTGTCTCATGCGGTAAAACACATCTCAAAATTATCCCATGAGGGCTCCTCCATCCCAAGCGACCCTGCCAAAAACAATACTTCATAGCACAGAGCTGCAGAGATCACTTCTGCGTCTTACTAAAGTTAGGACATGAAAAATTTTGCAAGTAAAAGATAATGTCACAATACCAATCAAAAACTTGCAAATCATCAGAAATAAAATTTACCTGATTAATTACCTCAGGTTCCAAGTCCTTCTCAATCATCAGCGCAGTTATTCCTTGACCTTTAATAGTTTTAACAATCTTCACCTCCAGGTCATACTCTTGTATTTTTGCCACCCACAACCCTCTGTTTCCTGAACACTCCTTTTGAGCCAATATATCTTTGACTTCAGGAAAAGGGACATATGCTACAATGTGTGAGTTCCAAAAATAAGGCCTGAAATGGGCCAATCCTTTGACCATAGCATAGGCATGTTTCTCCATGGGCTTGAAATTGAGCTCAGATCCTTACAAGGACCTGCTCATATATGCAATCGGCTACTCATGCCCATCTGTGTTTTTCTGCAATAAAACACAAGCAACAGTCTGATCAGATGCAAAAGAAAATATCTGAAAATCACGTGCATAATCAAGACTAGCTAAAGTAGGAGTGAGAAAGAGCATGTTTGATGCTCTTGAAAGCTTGCTTCCCATCTTCCCTCCAAACCATGTCATACCCCTTATTCAGCATATCTGTAATGGGCTTTACGATCTCTGCAAAGTTGGGGGTAAATTTACGCACAAAGTTCACTTGCCCAAGAAAAGATTGAATACCCTTTATAGTACTAGGCAAGGGAACTTCCTGTATGTCGCTAACCCTATCAGGATCGATTCGCACTCCCTCTTTTGAAACAATATGGCCCAACAGTTTGGCCTCAAACATACCCATGAAGGACTTCTTGGGATTGAGTGAAATGCCCAACTTTCGGCACCTGTCAAAAGTAGCACACAAATGAGAGATATGATCAGACCTCTTTTTAGGATACATTGTTATATCATCCTGATAAACAACTATGAATTTAAATAAAAAATCTTTAAATGCATGATCCATAGCTCGTTGGAATGTTGCACCAGCATTTATCAGGCCAAAAGGCATCCTGATGTAAGAGTAAGTGCCCCAAGGAGTAACAAAAGCGGTTTTGTGGCGATCCTTCCTGGCCACTGCAACCTGGTTGTAACCTGAAAATCCATCAAGTGTGGACATCATCTCTGAACCTGTAACTATCTGTAGTAAGTGGTCCATGTTGGGAAAAGGATAGTTGTATTTTAAGCATGCCCTATTCAGGTTCCTGAAATCAATACATACTCTAATTTCCCCGTTCTTCTTCCTCACTGCTACAATGTTAGACAACCATTCGGAATACCTGATCTGCTCAATGATTTTTGCTTCATATAGCTTTTGCAACTCCTTCTAAATGGTCGAGGCAACTTTGGGGTTTATGAATCTGAGTCTCTATTTGAATGGTTTGGCATCTGCTCGAAGAGGGATCTCATGGTTAAGGACGTTCTGGTCAAAGATTTTCAACTCGTCATACGACCAAGCAAATACATCCTTGTACTCATGGACCAAACTGATGATCTCTTTTCGTTCTTTCTCTATGCATGCTTTACCTATCTTGATGTAGCAAGGAGACTCCTCAGAACCCACATTTATGTCATCAACCTGTGAGGAAACATCAGTTGTATCAGTTTTCTTCATTTTATTCAAAAACCTATCTGATCTATCAAACATATTCTCAAGAGGAACTAAACCAGCAGGTATATGATTAGATCTCAACTGAATCACAGAAATCTCCTTCCTATCCTACACCTCATAAATCAAACAATCAAAAAAGTCTTTCTCACCATGCATAAAATTTAATTTGTTCTTCATCATCAAAAACTTGCATAGCAGTAATGTTGTTAGGAACATGCGGGCAAAAAGATAACTCAACTAAATGGTAGATGTGGGGATTAGCAAGACTGGGGTCAAACAAAGTGGTTGATCTAGCAAGAGCATCAACCTCCCTATTTATCTCTACCAATATGAGAAATATTAAATGCATCAAAAAATTCAATCTCATCCCATACTGCATTCATGTACCTTCTCATGCGTGGATGTCTTGCTTCACATTCTTTGCGTACCTATTTCACAATCAGCTCGGAATCTCCCTCCACTCTAAGGGATTTTACCCCCATTTTCCTCGCTTTCTTCAAACCTAGCAACAGAGCCTCATACTCGGCCATATTGTTAGTGCATGGAAACTCTAAGCGATAAGAGAATGGATAAATCATACCATTAGGTGCAGTGAAAAATATACATGCGCCAGCTGCAACGTAAGAACTAGAACCATCAAACTCCATAAGCCATACCTGATTAGGCTCATATTCTGGAACAACAGGAATAGGGGGATCTACATCATCCGTAAGCATGTAGTTACCTAGATCCCCCTCAGCCTTGGGCTCTTTGATGTCAGGATACATAAGATCATTGTCTCCAAGATCTTTGAGGACCAAGCATATTTTGTTCTCTGAAGACACGGATCTTTATATTGTCCTTCACCAGAATGTCAACATAAGTCAAATCCATTTGCAAGGTTCCCCCCACATCTGCGCACCATTTACGAGACAAAGGCGTCCCCCACTGAGTAGGGCAGTCAATGATCACCACATCCATAACCATGCACCTTTGTGGACATGCAAGCAAGCAAAATTGTAAGTCTTTGATAATACCAAGGCATTCAACTTCTCTAGCATCCATAGCTTTAACATTTCTATAAGGCCTAGTAATCTGCAAGCCTAACTGATTCATTACTTCTAATGTCATAATGTTAGTTGAAGCACCTTAATCAAGCATGCAATTCCTCAAAATTAAACCATTAATTTGTAAAGACATGAAAAAAGGCATGTGGTTTTTCTCTCACCTACCTGTCCCTAGGAAGATTTCAAGAATCTCATCATTTAGATTAGCTTCATCTACAGGACAGCCCATAAATTTCGAAATGGATTGTTGATAAGAAGGGTTTTTTGCTAACTCGTTGAGGGGAATAAAGATCTTTACCTTGTCTAATTTGGCCTCAATAGAAAAACATGTAAAATCAACATTAGGGGCAGCAACATTACCTTGAAATGTTTGCTGATTTTGAGCAGATTTACCTTGAACAGCTTGCTGATTTGTAGCAGATTTACCTTGGACAGTTTGTTGATTTGTAGTTGTACCGTTGCTGGAAACATTCCTTGTTGGTTGTCCACTTCTGTTTTGGTTAAAGAAAGATGGAACATTTGGTTTGGGACCTTGTGGAGTTGGTAAAAGAGAATTTGTGGCTTAATTCGCTTGTTGGTTTGATGAGGAAGGCTCCCTGGAAGTGTGAGGATATTTGGCTTTGTTCCTTCTAATGCACCGTCTTTGGAGCTCTTCTAACCTAGCCATGTGCACCTCCTTAGTTTTTTGGATTTTCTCTCTCTTAGCAAGCCATGCAGCAGGTGAATCTAAAGTGGACCTGGCCTCCTGGTGAAGGGAATAATCAATTTGAAAGACACCTCTATTATGAGATTGGATTTATGATGAGGATGCATAGGGGTGCTCTCGAGAATCTTCCAACTCCTCGTGGAGTTCTCCCGTCGTGTTGACCATGTGGTCCTCATGACTATCGGATCCTAGGAAGACATGCACATATTGGGCAAACAGCTTGCAAGTATCCTCAGGATGAGGTATGTCACAAGCTCTACAGTAAGGGCTTGAGAAAAGTGAGTTTTTCCCTACAAAGTTCGCTCCTGGAGCTGGATTTGGGTTTTTAGAGTTTTCAAAATTTCTATGGGCCTGAAAGTTTCTCCTTTGTTGATTGAAAGTTATTTGGGATGAAGCAGGAGGATGGGAGGGTTTATCTTGGACATTAAGCTTCTAGACAAGGTCTTGCAGCAGGCTCACGACTTGGGGATTACTAGATAAGTCATCCTCCTCTTTATTGGGTTCTTTCTTAAGTTCTAGAAGAGGTTGAGCAAGAGGTGGAGAAGGGGTTTGAGATGCCTTTCAGCCTTGTGGATCTAGCAGCACTTGCAATGAAACCTTGGCCTGATTTGCAATGACGAAATGCTTCTCCATCTTGAGGGCTTCTTTGAAAGCGCTTTCCAGATCGTGTGGTTCTTTATGCTTCAAGAAAACACCAAATAATCCATCAAACTGTTCAATATAAAAGATTAAAGCACTAGCAGAATTAGGTCTAACAGTATGTGGAATCTTATAATAAGCTTTCATAAAACGTGAATTAAATTCTTCCATGAATTCGTTTTCATCTTTCTTAATCAAGGAAAAAGATTTAAGGAGAAAAGCATTGTCCTGTTTGTGAGACCATTTGTCCATGAATTTGTCATGAAAAGTATTCCAACCATCAATACAGCTCGCTACAAGCGCTTTGTACCAATCTCTCGCGTCCAAAGTTAGTGACTGCGCAAAAAGCCTCATGACCACATCTTCTTCAGTTACACCTATGTTTTCCAGATACTCCAAGAAAGCTTTGATGTGTGATTCTGTAGTGATGGCATTGTTCCCAGCAAACTTAGGCATGTATTTTCCATAATTCTCAGCAGGCAAAGCATTATAAGGATTTGCAATATTGACCAAGTTCAAGGGCACATACAGGTTGAGCATGAAGGCAACCCTAGGTTGGTTTACTCTTTCCATCGAGAAAACTAGTAAAAGAAAAGGATTCGCTTGTGCAACAGGGGTAGGAGGAAGTAGAGCTTGCGCAGATGATGAAGTTGAGGAAAGATGTGAATCTACAACAAGGATCTATGGGGTTGGGTTTAAACGGGCTAATCTATGTAAGGTCCTCAGTGGAGTCGCTTTAGATCTTTGTGGACTCGCTAGGTGAACTAAAACTCACCAAAATGTCCTCTACCAGGGCTTAAAACTTCTTCCCCGGCAGAGGCGCCAATTTGTTAAGGATAAATTTGACACCCTAGGCTTTAGATCGGTTGTAGATTTAGGGAATCAAACTAGGCTTAATTCAGGGGTGGATCCTACGGTCACAAATGATATCACCCCTTTTGTTTTGGGCTAGTGCATGCCAACCACAGGGAGGCTACCCTAGGGCGTGTTGCTTGATGGATGAAATTTGACCTACAAAAACACAAATCAAACAAGCACAAAATGGTTTTGGAATGAGGGTTAGATAACCTCACCCAAAACTTGCATAAAAATTGATTTTAGATAATTTTTTGTGGAAAACCCTAAGCAAAGCGAACCAATAGAATGCAAAAAGAGAGAAAATCAGCAAGAAAATAACACTCCAATGGTGCCAAATCGACCCCCAGTGAAGGATGAGCTTCAAACACCTACAATTAATTAGAAATCCAATGTAACAATAGGAATCTAGGCCAAAATCAACACATAAGACTCTTTATTCATGTCAAATCAGAGGAATGGCTCCATCACAGAGAAAAGCCAAGAACTGTTACAATAATCTCCAAGAAACTAAGAATCTAAAGCAAGAATGAGAGATAGAATAGAATCAGAGAGTAGTAATGCTCCTGCAATAGAGTGATCAACCTGTCAACTGTGGAAGAATGTTGCATATATAGCTGATTGCATGAAGAATTCGCCCTGATGTTTCCAAACTGGGCCAAAAGCTAGCCAATATCCCTCGCCCATGTGTCAATCTGTCCACCTGCCATGTGTCAATGCATGAAAATCTGCTAACACTGGTTGAGCGCACCTTTCCCAAGCAATCTGGCCAAATCTGGGGGTTATCTAGAGGAGAATGGAGGTCCAATGGGTCAAAACTGGTTAGGTATGAAGAAGTTGTGGCCAAAAAGGTAAGAGGGGCGCATCTCATGGAGAGAAATAGGGCGCATGAGTGATAGAATGGAAGGAAAAGGGAGAAAAGGAAAAAGTGGAAAGCTAAAGCAGGAAAAGTGGAAAGCTGGGAAAGGAAAAAGATAAAATTTAAAGGCTAAAAGCTAAAGCAAAAAGGAGACAACTTGCCTAGTTTGACTTTTTGACTTGCTTTAGAATGCTTTATGACTTTGGGAAACTTCTTTACTTAGCCCAGTTTTCATTTAGCAAGTGTCGGGCGCCTTAGTGGGCCCAGTTTTAAGACGAAAAGGACCCAGATTTAAGCGTGTGGGCCCCACATGGGTCGCCACCTCACCTGTGCCACCTCATCAACCAAAAAGCAAAGTTGTCCAAATACCATCAAGTTAATACTCATTGGAAGCAGAATTGGACAAGGAGTAAGAATATGTTGTCAAATAACTGATGTGAGGGATCAATAAGATCCTCATGGGCAAGAAGTGTCCCATAATGCTGCAAATCTCTCATACTCAAACCTGGAACTAAAAACTCATCCTGTAATAACTCGAAAATCACTGAAACAAGCTCTGAACTCAACACCTGTAAGAAACCATCCTCTAACTGACCAAAACAAGCATCAATGTGCCTGGAAGACCTCTTAATGATGGTCCTATGCTATCAAGAAGAACCTCTGAATGTCAGCCTAAAAGGATAGACTGCCCCTTTAACCATCCAAATCTCAAGGGTGAGATTTTGGGGCAACGGGTCCGATATCCATCGAGATGAGAACTATCGATCTGTGGATTGACGAGCTAATCTCCACCGTCCAATGCCCGGTGATGACGTGTTGCCCGATGAATGGCCCACGTGTCGTGACATGGGAAGGCCACATGTCACACGAAGGTGATGCCACGTGTCACGTCGTTTTGGTATATTTGGACGAAGGTCCAAGTGGAAAAAGAGTGCCACGTGTCATGCCAGGTGGCATGACTAGATAGGGCCACGTGCCCCAGGATGTCAGTTGTATCTCGGATCTCAGACATTGGGAGGTTTTGGAAAAATAGGCCTTATGTAAAAGGTCGATAGATCCGAGGTGACATCGGGTGATGTCACTCGACCAATGCACAGTGTACAAGTGTCGAAGACTGGTTGGACAAGCCATGCATTCCGTGGTGATGTGTGTACCACGTCAGCGCACGTGGATGTCCACGTGTCACATGGTGATCGTGCCACGTGGCAAGTGGTTTTAGTATTTTCAAACAAAGCTCCGTGGGAAAAACTTGTGCCACATGTCACGAGATGACAGTGGCCACATGTCATGCCATGGTTAGGACAGGTGGCATGATAGGACAGGGCCGCGTGTCCTAGGTGCCAGCTCATCTCGGATCAGATGTTTTGGGTTGTGCGAATAATGGAAGGGGTCGATGTCCCGAGATCCCGAGATGATGTCAGAGGACGTCACCATCCCTATGTGCGATGGACAGGTGTCAACACCTAGTTAAAGCGGGTCTCTGGAGAGTTTCAAAGCAAGTGTTGAATGCGGTAGAGGGTCAAGGCCCGATAAGCCGAGGGCCCGGTGGAATAGGTGGCAAGTGCCATGTCTACGCTAAGGGGTGATGTGTTCTGACACGTCAGTGCCACGTCGGATGATACAGGTGACGTGGAACCACGTGGGTGCCACATAGCAGTAAAGAAGTCTTTGGCCAATAAAGCCCCTAAATCTTTAAAAGGCCATAACTTTTGATCTAGAGATCTGTTTTGAGCAAACTTACAGTCGTTGGAAAGATCTTGGCGAGCAGAAGACGATGGTGTCATTTTTAAAAGGATTTGAGGAGGTTTAGGAAAAGAAAAAATTTAATAGCCCATCCCTTAAAAGGGTACTTAGGGGGTTGGGTGTGTTACAGGTGGTATCAAAGCAGGCCACAACACTAGGCCTGGATGGGCTAGAGATCAGTCTTAGGGATGATATATTAAAGCTAGAGATGAGCATGCTTAAAAGAGTTCTCTGTGTTTAAATGTTGGTTTAATATCTGTCGGAGTTCCTTGAGGAGAAGGACAGCATATTGAAACTGTACTTTGGAAATTCTGGCTGAAATTACAGCAGAGGGATTATGTTGTCCCTTTGTCAAATTGATGATTACTCTGGCAGGAGTAGGAACATGATGGTAGGAATTAATGGTGAGACCTAAATACAAAAAGGGAAGAAATGGTAAAATCCTACTATAAGATTGTATGAGTCTGGGAAATGAATGAACTTGTGGTTGTAATACTACCTCTAAGTACGGGTTGTTGGAGCTCTGGCAATTGGGGTTGTTGTTTAAAAAAAAAGAGAGACTAAACCATGTATGCAGAATTCCCATGTTTAGAGGATTTATGGAAAAAAAAGAAATGTAAGGTCAGTTACCTGACCTGTAATGAATAAAACTTGTTGGTTAAGCAAAGGAGTCCTTTGGGACTGTTGCTAATCCTTGTAAAGAGGTAAAATTGATGTGGGCATATGAGCCAGTTGTGAGCTCATGGTCGTACTAAAGAAAATACAAATTCCTATAGCCCTAAGCACTTGTTATGCATGCAAATGCAAGGTATGGAAATGTTGTGATGCATATGGTGATAAAATAAGCATGTACATAGCATGTGAATAAACTTATTATAACTTGTGATGAGTTATAAGGTATGATCTATTGATGGATCATTATTGTCAATAATGACCTGATGACAGCAAGGAAACTAACAGTATGAATGAAATGTTAAAAATGTTGATGCCTAATGCCTTATGAGGATAGGGCTATAATGATAAAAAAAAGACTGATACGAGGACAGATAAAGGAAGTGTTAGAACATTCCTATGTGACCAATGGATCAGATTGACATCCAGAGTTGGATGGTAACCATATGGGTATGACTTAATGTATTCAAGCAGCAAAGAAAGGGAATCCATGAAGAGATTTCTCTAATAAAGTTCGGTTGAATAAAAGTGAATGGAGACATGAAGAGAGACAAAGATTGGAATTTTACTTCCTAGGGTAATGATGAAGTTACCCAATCGGTATTCCTGAATTGGAATGCTTTTGTAATAGTTAGGAAAGAGTAATCTCTTGCTACCTGTTTCCATGAGTGAGGACAGCATAAGTATAATCATGAACATGATTGTGAGACTGGTGATGTAAATCACTGTAAGTCCTCACTAAAGAACACGGACATTAAAGTTAAAATACCAATGTGTATGGATGACATAGAAAAGGTGCAAGCAGTGAACTTGCATGCTAAAGTGCATGGGTTAAATGTTGAAAAATTGTAACTGCGAAGAATATTCTAATTATAATTGAGTTATTTTCTTATAGATCAAATCCCCTCTTGTGGATTGATCATGTCGGGCTTTGTATAAGACCAAATCCCCTTTTGTGGATTGGTCAAACCATGGTTAAATGGTGTTGTTTGTAAAGTCGGCCCCCAAGGCTAATTAAAGTGGTATTAACCACTAAATGGAGAAGTCGACCCTGCTTGATGAAAGGACATAACCCTAGCGCATGCCAGCCAGTATAAATAAGAGTGGAAGGTGCCTCATTCACTCAAGTCACTTATCTAGTGCGCAAGTTTTGAAGGAAGCTGGAGTTAGAAGCCAGTATAAATAAGAGTGGAAGGTGCCTCATTCACTCATTCACTCAAGTCACTTATCTAGTGCACAAGTTTTGAAGGAAGCTGCAATTAGAAGAAGGATAAGAGAGAGGTGCATAACTAGTGTTGGATATTCTTGGTGGTTTGGTCTTTTCTTAGCATTGTATCGGCAATCTATATTAAGGAATTTTTTGTTGGGTTTTCTCCCCCATGAGGGTTTCCCAGGATAAAATGTTGTGTACTTTGTGATTTTGTTTCTCTCAGTGATCCTATCTTGTGCTATTATCTTTGAAAAGCATTAAAACCTAACATGGTATCAGAGCTAAACTGGAGAGAGCACCTTTCACTGGGTAATCAAAAACGTCACTGTTGTTGTACAAGAAAATTAGGGCTTTTTGTTGGAAGGGAATTTTTGCCTGAAAACCATCTAGAAAAAGTGTGTCGTAGCCTAGCGAACTCATTGGCAGCTTGAGCACACCTTTTTTAGTGGCCAGAGCCTCCAGAAAGTGAAACCCTAGTTTCTAGTATCTACTGGTACCAGAAAACCAAAAAACCAAAACCAGTACCAAAAATACTAGTCCAGATTTGTGCAAGTCCAGTTTCAAGGGGTAAAATTTGGATTTTTTGAAATCTAACAGCTCCAACCTACTCTCCTTAGCCCAACGCATCTCCTGACAAGTTCAGAATCACTTTTTGAGCACTTTCAATTTTTGGTCATTTTCTCAGCTCCAGGTCAAGATGTCTACAAGCACTAAGCTTTTTGACAAGTTAGAAGGTGTGGAAAACTTTCATGCCTAGAAGTACAGAATTGGACTCATTCTTGAAGAGAATGACCTAGCAAAACTCATAAAAGAAAATGTTCGAGAACCTGAAGAAGAAGTAGCCAAAGCAAAGTACAAGAAGGATATGGTTAGAGCCAAAAGAATTATTGCAAACTCCATTAAAGATCACTTGATTCCTAGAGTGTCTTCTAAGAACACTCCAAAAGAGATGTTTGATAACCTAACCAGAATGTATGAAGGAAAGAACATCAACCAAAAGACGAATCTGAGAACCCAACTCAAAAGTACAAGGATGCAGAAAGGAGAAACAGACCATGACTATTTCTCTAGAGTTTCTCAATTCAAGGAACAATTAGAAGCAATTGGAGACAACCTAGATGAAGATGAACTTATAATGACAGCTCTTAATGGTCTCACAAGACCTTGGGATGCATTCATCCAAACCATCTGTGCAAGAAAAGAAAAACTCCATTTTGATAGCTTATGGGAAGAATGTGTTCAAGAAGAAGCAAGAGTAGCCAACCGAGAAGCAGTGTTATTAAATGATGAAAACCAAGCTTTAGCTGCTCATACTAAAGGAGGAAAGAAGAGGTCTCATTTCCAAAAGGAGACCCATCTTCATAAGGAATCTCACTCTCCAAAGAGATTCACACACTCCCATAGAGAATCTCACCCTCCTAGGAGATTCTGGAAATATCAGAAGGGGCAAAGAAGAGAAAAAGATTTCTCATCTTATCAATGTTATCATTGTGATAAGTTGGGACACATTGCTAAGAATTGTCCTACCGGAAGAGAAGAATATAAGAAGAGAAATAACAAGAGACATCATGCCCATGCAGTTGAAGATGATGAGCCACCTACAAAGATGACTAAAGAAAAGATTGAAGACTATGTTTTATTCTCTACCCTCTCAAGATCTATGATACCTGGAGAGGATACTTGGCTCATAGATAGTGGTGCTTCTAAGCACATGACAGGTTAGAGAGACATTCTCTTTAGTCTTACAGAAAATGACTTTCCTCGGAAAGTCTCACTTGGAGATGACTATCAGTACCCTATCAAAGGAATGGGAGAATCCACTTACAAACTAGATTCAGGAACTCCGATGAAGATGAAGGATGTGCTATATGTACCAGGTTTGACAAAGAACCTACTTTCTATCTCAGTTTTAGATAAGAAAGGATTTAGGGTTGCATTCATAGATGGAGAAGTTCTTATGTGGCCTAAAGGAAAAACCATAGAATATGCAACTATTATTGGAATAGAAGAAGGTGGCATGTATAAGTTAAAAGGTCACTCGGATGCAGCCTTGACTCACTCCACTGAGAGTCCATGTGAACTTTGGAATAGAAGATTAGCCCACATCAACTGCAAAGCCTTACCATATGTAAGCAAGGCAGTCAGAGGTCTACCATAATTCAAGGTGGACCATGAAGGTGTATGCAAGGGATGTGCACAAGGAAAAAACATCAAGAATCCTTTCCCAAAGAGTGACAGTAAAGCAGAAGGAATCTTGGAGCTCATCCACTCAGATGTATGTGGTCCAATGCCTACAACCTCTTTAAGTGGGTATGTATACTATGTGTCATTTATTGATGATTACTCTCGCAAGACTTGGGGTTTATTTCTTGAAATCCAAAGATGAAGTACTCGGAAAGTTCAAGGAATTCAAAGTCTTGGTAAAAAATCTCTCTGAAAGAAAAATCAAGATACTCAGGTCAGATAATGGAGGAGAATACACCTCAAAAGAATTTGGAAGCTTTTGCAGAGATGTCGGAATTAAGAGGGTGCTCACCACTCCCTCTAATCCTCAACAGAATGGTGTAGCAGAAAGAAAGGAGAACTAAGTTGGACCCTTCAGGAAAGAAGGGAATATTTGTTGGATATTGTGATGTCTCTAAGGCCTTCAGAATTTACATACCAGTTTACCGTCATATTGAGATCAGCGGAGATGTAACCCTTGATGAAGATGCAGTGCCCAAGAGATCAAGGAAGTGCCAGATTGAAGAAGTATATGAAGAAGAACCTGTAGCTCCTTTCCCCTGATGATGAGATTCCAGAAGATCGTGATATGATAGAATCTCAAGAACCTCCCCAGATGACGATCTCTCACAAGAGAAAGCCATCTTGGGCAAGAGAACTTATTCAAGATGGAGAGAAGTATGGTGCCCCAAAAGGAACCATGAGACAAAGCAAGAAGCCTAAGCCATTCTCCAGTTATATGGCCTTGATGTGTGATCTCAGAGAAAAGGAGCCTACTTGATTTGAAGAAGCCATTCAGAAGAAAGAATGGGTGGATGCCATGACAGAAGAATACCAATCCATTATAAAAAATGATGTATGGAAAATAATTCCCAGACCAAAGAACAAAGATGTGGTATCTTCCAAATGGCTATACAAGATAAAATATGTTGCAGACGGAAGTATTAAAAAATATAAAGCAAAAATTTCTCAAAAGGAAGGCATTGATTATGAAGAGACGTTTGCTCTTGTGGCCAGATACACTTCTATCAGAACAATCATATAGCTCTTGCAACCAAGATGAAGTGGATGTGAAAACAACCTTCTTGAATGGTGTTATTGAAGAAGAAGTGTATATAGAACAACCACAAGGGTTTGAAGTTGAAGACGGAAAGACTCATGTCTGCAGATTGAAGAAAGCTCTGTATGGGTTGAAGCAAGCTCCTAGAGCTTGGTCTGGCAGAGTTGATAGTTTCCTGACGAGCTTGGGCTTTACCAAGAGTAAAGTTGATTCTAACCTTTACTTCAAGGTTATGAATGATGAGTTAGTTATATTGTTGTTGTATGTAGATGACTTATTCTTAACTGGAGAAGATAAGCTCGTCATAGAGTGTAAGAAGAAGCTCACTACATAGTTTGAGATGAAAGACCTATGTCTGATGCATTATTTCTTAGGCCTTGAAATTTGGCAGAGCCCAGAGAAGATCTTCCTTAACCAAGGAAGTATACAGTTGAAATACTAAATAGGTTTGACATGTTGGAATGTAAAGCCATGAACACCTACATAGTTTAAGATGAAAGACCTATGCCTGATGCATTATTTCTTAGGTCTTGAAATTTGGCAGAGCCCAGAGAAGATCTTCCTTAACCAAGGGAAGTATACAGTTGAAATATTGAAGAGGTTTGACATGTTGGAATGTAAATCCATGAACACACCCATGGAAACAAAGTTGAAGCTCCTAGTAGATACTTCGTTAGAATTGGTTGATGTTACTCTGTACAGAGAGATTATTGGTTTGTTGATGTATCTGACGAATACCAGGCTAGATATATGTTTTCCTGTGAACACCTTGAATCAATATCTGGTAGAACCCAGAGGTGTTCACCTTGTAGCTGCAAAACATGTGATGAGATACCTTAAGGGTACGTTGGAATATTGTCTCAGTTATACTGGAGATCATGACTTCAGACTGTATGGTTATACAGATTCAGATTAGGCTGGAAGTGTTCCTAATAGAAAGAGCACTTCGAGATGTTGTTTCAATCTGGGTCAGCCATGACTTCATTGTTGAGATTTGGGCACCTTGGAAAGTGCTCCCCATGTGTTTATGAGTCTTTAAACACAAAGGGGGAGACTATTACCCTTGTTACTTTACTTTATGATTATAATTTCACTTTGACTTAGGATATTTAAGTCAAAAGTGAAATATGTCACTTAAGTCATTAAAGTGACAATTAATTCACAAAGTGGGTGAATTAATAGACATAAAGCAAACTATGGAAAGTAGGTTTCGTAAGTGAGATTTAGGGATTGAATCTCACCCATTGATTAGACTTAGCTAGATTGGATCTAGGCCATTGATCTTTTAGGGTTTGGCCAAAGGAGGCTAAAGAAGGGTATAGTGCATTTATGAGTCTCATTCTTCACTTGTGAAAAGAGGAGGAGAGCTTGGGTGCATTTCTTGAGGAGAGGAGGGCGCACTTGCATGAGGGTTTGAGGAGGAAGCCTTTGTTGAGTTGAGAGAGCTTGGAGATGCCTTCCATGGAGGCTTGGCTACCATTCTAGAGGAGGGTGCATACTTGTGGTGGAGGGCACATTTACTAGAGGAGAGGGGCGCAACCTTGAGAGGAGGGGCGTACATCTAGTAGAGGAGGCTCTACCCATTGCTTGGAGGCTCACTCTCGTTGTGGCTTACTCTTGTGCTATAGAGGGAGCCATTGTGAGTGAGGGCGCATGAGTATAGGAGGAGGGCGCATTCTATTGAGGAGGGGCGCACATGCTAGAGGAGAGGCGCATTCTTGAGACTAGAGGGCGCATTCTAGTGTGGGAGAGGCCCTAACCTTATGGAGAGAACCATTTACCTTGGAGAGGTGCACTCTAGAGTTTAGAGGGCGCAAGGGTGAAGGAGGGAGCTTTATTTGAGTTTTTGCATGAGGGGGCGCACTTGAGGAGAGGGGCACACCATCATCTTGGAGGAGGCTTTCTTGTGAGGAGGCGGCTACTTCAAAGGCAAAGGCAAAGGCAAGGCAAGCAAGAGCAAAGGCAAAGCAAAGGATCAAGATAAATACAAAGCAAGCAAAGAGAAGGAAGGCTCACCAAGGCAAGGGGCGCCTTACTTCACAAGGCTTGTGGGGAACTCTTCGAGGAACTCCAAGGCATCCGAGAGTGGTTGCTTTTGTACCAGGTTCACTTGTATATGTTTCCCATGTTGTACATTTTTCTTTGAGGCCTTCTATATATATCTGCTCCAAACTGGTTTTCCCCATGGGGGGATTTTTCCAGGGTCATGTTGACCAAAAATCTATGTGTCAATTTCATGCATGCTTAGAAGTGTAGATCAGCATTTTAAAGTTAAAGATCTAGAGGTAGTGTTATTTTTTTTATGTATATTGCATGTGCTAACATTGAGTAAAGAAAACACTTGCAAGGGCACTTAACCATCAAACATTGAGTTGAAAGTTTGGTGACTTTTTGTTGTCCTAAAACAGTAGCAAAAGACAGCCACAGAGTTGAAACTTAGAGCCATACTAAGGTCAAAGACAGGCCTTAGATGGCAGCCTCATAGGACCTCAGAAAATCTACATGGTATCAGAGCCAATGGTGACTTAGACCTGCTGATTTTTGAGCATTTTCGTGGACAGTTCAGGGCAGATTTTGGACAGCTTGTTGACAAAGTTTGTGGACAGGTTGTGGGCAGATTTGTTGGGATGATTTTTGACACTTGTGGACAACCCCTTTTAACACCTGTGTGGACAGGAGTGAGGCTGTATTTCACGAACTCTTTTCACACCTATATTGCTAGGAGTGAAGTCGGTGTTCGCTTGCCTCTTTTCACAGCTGTGTTGACAGGAGTGAGGCAGCGTTCCTTTGCAGTTGGAGCATCAAAGTGAGTGCAGTTTGGCAGTGATGTCAATATCTCAGATGCGTGTGGAGGACAGGCTAGCTGGGGCTAACAATTGGTTTCCTTGGAAGGCGAGGATAGTCTTTGTCTTAGAGGACCTCAAACTATGGAATATAGTTGAGGCGTTTGTTCTAGTTCTTCTTGTTACTGCCCCTGTCTTGTTGGCAGTGTTCAAGAAGAGGAACAACAAGGCAACGAGGACCATTTGTGATGTAGTGAGGGATCATATCATTCCCCACTTGACTGGGAAGACTTATGCATTTGAGATGTGGGCACCTCTATGCAAGTTGTATGAGAGCTCTAATGAGAACCGGAAATTGGTTCTTCATGATCAACTGAGGGGCATTTGCATGCTCGAGGATGAGTCGGTTACTTCTTTCCTTGGTAGATACACCCAGATCAGAGATGAACTTGGAGCCGTCGAAGAGGTGGTGGATCCCAACTCTATGGTGAGGACAGCTTTGAACAGCTTTACCAAACGATAAGGTCCATTCGTTCGCGACATTGTTGCCAGGGAGGTTATGCCTACATGGGAGAGGATGTGGGATGACTTCGTCCATGAGGAGACTAAACTAGTAGCAGAGGCTTCTAGACAGCAACAGCAGCAGCAGTCGGTTCAGGGTGATGAGGACCTTGCTCTTTGGACAAAAGGCAAGAAGAAGATCGGTCGGGGAGGTCAACAGGGTCCCATGTTTGGGGCCCCACCACGGGGAGGACAGAGCAACAGCAGTGGGTAGAAGAGAGACATGAGCGCAGTGAGATGCTTTGCTTGTGGAGAGATGGGTTACTATGCAGGACAGTGTCCCAAGAAGAAGAAGAAGCAGCAGGATGTGTCAGCAGCGACAATATTGGAGATTGAGTTCGATGAGAAGTTTGCGAGAGAGTGTGCATTCGTGACTACTTTGTCTGTTATTACACCATGCAGCATTAGATGGGGAGACAGAGTTGAGGAGGACCGACTGACTCATAGCAGTGATTCAAAGGGAGATCAGACTCAGTTTCCTTGGACACCATCTTCAGAGGGGGGGACTGGTCCACCCAGGATAGCTTCAATTTCAAAGTTGTCGAGCAGACAGAGAGTTGGTGCTACAGCTTCAAAGCATCAGAGATTGATGAGGAGGAGGAGTAGGGCACCACAGAGGCTTGAGCGTCACTTGGCTACAGAGACGGGAAGATCAGGTTCTAGATCCACTTCAGGTGGAAGCTACTTGGCGAGAGGCCAAGTTGAGGATCTTGGTGAGATGCCGAGATCCAGGTGCTCTTGGTGAGATACCAAGAGGGGGAGACTCTTGGTGAGATGCCAAGAGAGTGATTCTTGGTGAGATGCCAAGAGTAGTGACCGTTGGTGAGATTCCAGGAGGTAGAAATCCTTGGTGGGAGACCAAGGTGGAGATCTTTGGTGTGATGCCAAGATCTAGGTGATCTTGGATAGGTGGAGAGACACTTTCATCTATAGATCACGCAGATTGCGCAGATCTGTGATAGAGACTACTTTCATTGATCAGGGTACAGCCATACTCATCGAGTATATGCCAGGAGGCACTTTCCTCGGTAAGAGGGAGTGTTGAGATTTGGGTACCTTGGAAAGTGGTCCCTGTGTGTTTATGAGTCTCTAAACACAAAGGGAAAGACTATTACCCTTGTTACTTTACTTTATGATTCTAATTTCACTTTTGACTTAGCAGATTTAAGACAAAAGTGAAATATGTCACATTAAAGTGACAATTAATTCACAAAGTGGGTGAATTAATAGACATAAAGCAAACTATGGAAAGTGGGTTTCCTAAGTGAGATTTAGGGATTGAATCTCACCCATTGATTAGACTTGGCTAGATTGGATCTAGGCCATTGATCTTTTAGGGTTTGACCAAAGGAGGCTAAAAGAGGGTATAGTGCATTTATTAGTCTCATTCTTCACTTGTGAAAAGAGGAGAAGAGGAGAAGAGCTTGGGCGCATTTCTTGAGGAGAGGAGGGCGCACTTGCATGAGGGTCTGAGGAAGCCTTTGTTGAGTTGAGAGAGCTTGGAGATGCCTTCCATGGACGCTTGGCTACTATTCTAGAGGAGGGCGCATACTTGTGGTGGAGGGCACATTTACTAGAGGAGAGGGGCGCAACCTTGAGAAGAGGGACGCACATCTAGTAGAGGAGGCTCTACCCATTGCTTGGAGGCTCACTCCCTTTGTTGTGGCTTACTCTTGTGCTATAGAGGGAGCCATTGTGAGTGAGGGCACATTCTATGGAGGAGGGGTGCAAATGCTAGAGGAGAGGCACATTCTTGAGACTAGAGGGCGCATTCTAGTGTGGGAGAGGCCCTAACCTTGTGGAGAGAGCCATTTACCTTGGAGAGGCGCACTCTAGAGTTTAGAGGGCGCAAGGGTGAAGGAGGGAACTCTATTTGAGTTTTTGCATGTGGAGGGGGTGCACTTGAGGAGAGGGGCGCACCATCATCTTGGAGGAGGCTTTCTTGTGAGGAGGAGGCTACTTCAAAGGCAAAGACAAAGGCAAGGCAAGTTCAAAGGAAAGCAAGAGCAAAGGAAAAGCAAAGGATCAGGATAACAACAAAGCAAACAAAGAGAAGGAAGGCTCACCAGGGCAAGGGGCGCCTTACTTCACAAAGCTTGTGGGGAAGTCTTCGAGGAACTCCAAGGCATCCGAGAGTGGTTGCTATTGTACCAGGTTCACTTGTATATGTTTCCTATGTTGTACATTTTTCTTTGAGGCCTTCTATATATATCTGCTTCAAACTGGTTTTTCCCATGGGGGGGTGTGTTTTCTAGGGTCATGTTGACCAAAAATCTATGTGTCAATTTCATGCATGCTTAGAAGTGTAGATCATCATTTTAAAGTTAAAGATCTAGAGGTAGTGTTATTTGTTTTGATGTATATTGCATGTGCTAACATTGAGTAAAGAAAACACTTGCAAGTGCACCTCGAAAGGGCACTTAACCATCAAATATTGAGCTGAAAGTTTGGTAACTGTTTGTTGTCCTAAAACAGCAGCAAAAGACAGCCACAGAGTTGAAACTTAGAGCCATACTAAGGTCAAAGACAGACCTTAGATGGCAGCCTCATAGGACCTCAGAAAATCTACATTCATGGCAGAGCAGGAAGCAATCCAGTATTGCTCTCAACACGGCAGAAACGGAATACATTACAGCATGTTCCGCCAGTTGTGAAGCCATATGGCTTCGGAAGTTGTTGACAGGTCTATTCGATCTGGAGATGGAAGCCACCGTGATTCTATGTGATAACCAAAGTTGCATAAAGATGACGGAGAACCCTGTGTTCCATGACAAGTCAAAGCACATAGAAATCCGGTATCACTACATTCGTGATATGGTGCAGAGAGGAGCTATAAAGCTCCAATATGTCGGCACAAATGAGCAGGTTGCAAATGTGTTGACCAAACCTCTGTCTCGTGTGAAGTTTGAGCACTTCTAAGACAAGCTTGGTGTTGTCTGAAAGGACCTCCCTCGAAAGGGGGAGCGATGTTGATGATACCATGGTATCCTGACCAACAGCAGGTAGCTCAGTTAGGATTTTATATCCTAGAGGACTGATCATCCCTGGACAGATCTTGAAGGTCCGGTAAGGACGGTCTGTCAGAGTACCTATGCATGTATATGCCAGTAGTGGTCAGTAGTGGTAGCTCCGTTAGGATTTTATATCCTACGGAATCTTTTGATTCCTGGGTAGATCCCGAAGGTTCGGTAAGGACGGTCTGTCAAAGTACCACGTGGTAGCTCTATTAGGATTTTATATCCTAGGGAATCTTATGATTCCTGGGTAGATCCCGAAGGTCTGGTAAGGACGGTCTGTCAGAGTACCACAAAATGTTGTTGTTGCACCTACCTCATTCTGTTGCCATATGATAATGTTGATGATGTTATCTTAGCCTAGTGTTGATGATGTTGATGATGTTATCTCAACCTTGTGCTAATGATGTTGATGATGTTATCTCAGCCTCATGCTGATAATGTTGATGATGTTATCTCAGTCTCGTGTTGACGATGTTGATGATGTTATATCAACCTCATGTTGATGATGTTATATCAACCTCATGTTGATGATGTTGTATCAACCTCGTGTTGTTGATGATGATGTTGTATCAGTCTTGTACTGATTGATGATGTTGTATTAGTATTATACTAATTGATGTTGATGTAAATGATGATGATGCTACTCCAACACCATGCTGTGAAAGATGATATTGTTGATGATGAGAAAAACTTCCGATGATTTATAGATGTGTCAGTCAATGTTCCAGATGTTGATGATGATGTTGCCCTCTCCTCCTCCTGATGATGTTGTATTGTGTTATGTCACTAGAATACCCTTCTTGTTAAGGGGGAGTGTTGAAATATTGTAACTGCGAAGAATATTCTAATTATAATTGAGTTATTTTCTTATAGATCAAATCCCCTTTTGTGGATTGATCATGTCGGGCTTTGTATAAGACCAAATCCCCTTTTGTGAATTGGTCAAACCATGGTTAAATGGTGTTGTTTGTAAAGTCGTCCCCCAGGGCTAATTAAAGTGGTATTAACCACTAATTGGAGAAGTCGGCCCTGATTGATGAAAGGACATAACCCTAGCGCCTGCCAGCTAGTATAAATAAGAGTGAAAGGTGCCTCATTCACTCATTCACTCAAGTCACTTATCTAGTGCGCAAGTTTTGAAGGAAGTTGCAGTTAGAAGAAGGAGAAGAGAGAGGCACATGCCTAGTGTTAGATATTCTTGGTGGTTTGGTCCTTTCTATTAGCATTGTATTGGCAATCTATATTAAGGAATTTTTTGCTAGGTTTTCTCCCCCATGAGGGTTTCCTAGGATAAAATGTTGTGTACTTTGTGATTGTGTTTCTCTCAGTGATCCTATCTTGTGCTATTATCTTTGAAAAGCATTAAAACTTAACATTAAATACGTTATAAGGTTGTCGGGTATGAAGGTTGATATTAATACCAAATAAAAATGAATGGAAAGTATAAGAATGTGAAAGTGATGCACATGTATAGTGTATAAATGTATGTATACTAAAGGGCATGATATGACTACCTAAGTAAGAGGGTAGTAAGGCAAGGAATGTGTTTGCATGAACTGAATAATGCTTGGGATGCATGGTTGACCCTATGTTGGAGGGTCTAATTACCTCGATGGAATAATAACTTGAGGAGGATGTGTTCCATGTCCTCAAGAAATGTTGATGTAAATTATTGAAAAAATAAATAAATGAGCAGGAATGCTTTGTTGTCATGTTAGAAGGCAACATGATTAAGCCTTTGAGGGTTGCATCAAAATGATTGTGAACAATCGTGAGCTAAATGGTTTTAAAGTAAAGATGCATGAGAACTATACAGTGTGCCTATGGTAGACACACATAAACTCGTATTGATGCATGTTGTTAAGTGCATGAAAGAACAGTTTGAATATAAACTGATAAGAATAATGTGCATATGTGAATGCAAGTTGGAGTAGACGTACATGTTTGAATGTAATTATGAATGCATAATAGAGATGCATTCTAATAATTCCTTATAGAATATTAAGTAAAAATCTGAAATGACAAAGTTGAGGCTAACTCGAGGTTGAGATCATTTTACATAATATTAGATATGCAACAAGAGAGTTGCATGTGGAGAAAGTTCCCTGTGGAGGAGCTATATAAACACTCTGTTTGGAGAACAGAGTTATAATTTTAATCACTGTTGAGAATTAAGCAGTGGGCTGCAAAGCTTATTTATATAAGAATCTTGGATTACATTTTAAAATATCATGCATGAGTAAAAAAAACATGCAAACGAATGAGGACCAATCTGATTTTTGGTTGGGAAATGTGCAGAATGCACAAGTTCATAATTCATTATGAACAAAAAGTTTGTTGATGTATCATGTTGAATTATTCAAGAAGGTCAAGGTGAACATGACCAAGACTGCTCAAGGAAAAGAGCAGGGAGGTCCCAGGAAGGGATAAATTGTAGAAGCAAAGGAGGAGAAAAGGATTAATACTTTTCTCACTATAGAACTCTGAATAAAGAGACGGAGTTGTATATTTTAAAAGAACAGTTGTAAAAATAAATACAGCTGGTAAATGACAAACAAATTAATAAATATGTTAAATAATGAGCTTGGTTAAGCCATATTGTGTGAAGGCGGTGAGGCCTTGGAAAATGATTCAGCAGGACTGAAAGTCATGGGCTATGTAGAAGGAGTTTGACAAAGGGAAGAATCCCTTAACTCCTTTCTTGTTGTCTATTGTGTTTTCTCTGGGATGTGAAATTGATCTGTAGATGCAGGTAAATGTTTTAACATGAGGATTTTGTTAGTTGTACGGATATAGATATAGCTGAAAATTTGATTGTGTTGGCACTCAACACATTAAGGAGCAATGTGATAGAGAGCATACAAATATGTTGGGGCATATCTGAAAATGTTTTATTGATATGCTATGATACATGCATTTTTATTTTACATGATATATGTAGGGAATGATTTAGTTGTTGGAAAATGACAGCTATCAATGGTTGACAACCTCAGGAAGAGGAGAAATACAAGAAGGCTGTTGTTGAAAGATTGATGGAGGGACTTGGAGAGTCCCCATAAAACACCATTGATAAGGTAATGTCAAAAAGGGTGTTGGAAGCCAAAAAAGATATAAAAGTGTTCATGCCCATGTGACATAAGAATTTAAAAAATGGATTGGGTAAGAATCCCTTCCAAAATATTTTATTATTTTAGTGACATGCATGTGTTTTAGAGTGGTTGATTGTATGTCAGTGATACCCATTGATTGGGTAAGAATCCCTTCCAAAATATTTTATTATTTTAGTGACATGCATGTGTTTTAGAGTGGTTGATTGTATGTCAGTGATACCCAAGAAGGTTATGATTCATGAAAAGAAAGAATTGGGTGACCATGAGTATTGACACCCTGGTTATTGGTAAAGAAAGAATGTTGGAATGCATTCATATGAAAATTCTGATTTCATAAAATATATGTTAATTGGAGGTTATGATCAGTCTGACGCAGGAAGAACAGTGTTGTAATAATGGATGTGAATAAATAATCCAAATGGTAGGAGGTTGGTTGAGTCCCACCACGTCTTGGTAAGAGTGTCTAATATGAAAAGTAATCAATCTAAAACTAATGCAAGGGTGCATTGTGTGTGAATGTGGCCATGGGCATTGGCACATTGATTAAATTTACTTAATATTGAATTGCAAGGAAAATATAATGTGCATGGGCACTGACAATTTGTTTGGTTGTGAAGACAGAATTGCAGAAATAAGGGTCTTGGCTATGGCAGCAAAATAAGTCCATAAGGGGGACCAATGCATGTTGGTTATGAAAGAGCCAAACTGTTATGAAAAGGAAATCTCATACTTGTGAATCTAGTCCCTATGTGGAAAAGATCTGAAAATGAAAATGTGAAACTTGAAATATGTGGGTAACAGATTTGAAAAGAAGTTTGATTGAAAACTAATGAAAGCATCTCACGAATTTATGCATGCATCTAATACAGGTGAGATGAAAAGGATATGTCCGAGGAGGACAAATGATGGTTGTCAAAGTTGGAAAGCATGGAAAATGACTATTGTAGTGACATGAGAACCTTGTGATAAGCCATGATCCTTATAGAATGATGAGTTGTGGTGACATGGGCGGAGGGACGCCTCGGCAAGAGCAAGTCGGAGGGACACCTCAACTGTAAGACTCGAGGAAGTCTCGGAAATTCTTCTTCTTATGCGAGAAAGTCTTGGCAATGCAAGATGGATCACCCGAGGGACTGTATAGCAGAGAAGGGGATGCATGAGCCTAGGCCTGGAGGGTGAGTGACCGCAAGGAAGAGGAGACTTCAATCATTCTTGTAAATTATTGGTTGGGAGCATGCACACAATGGGAATGTCAAGGAAAAAAAACTGAGCCAAGAACATATGACAGCCGCATGGATGCAAAACCATGCACCTGCACAGATTTTGAAATGCCAGAGTCTGAGTGAGGATCAAATTGTGAAAGACAAAAAAGAAGATAATGTTGAACCAGTTGAAGGATAAAGGCATGACAAGTACTACTGAGAAAGAGCACTGAGGAAGGTGTTCCTTTGAAGGGAGAGGGGATTAACACTCCCCTTCTAAACCTATGATTATGTGTAATTAATCATGATTTATGGTTGTCATACAATGGCATAAAAAACATTGTAAATGTATTATTGTAAATACCAACCGCTAACTGTGAAGGTTAACCCTTAAAGTACTGGCCATGATACCACTAGAGGAATGAGAGGAGGTTCTTTAAGTTAAAAGACTTCAAGCCTTGTTCAGATTATTTCCCTTAGCCCCGATTTCAAGGAAAAACAGTTAATAAGGGAGGGTTGGTGGTTGAGCAACCAACCACCCTCAATGAATACAAGTATGGAAGACCTAGCTAAGACAGTTGAAATTGTCAACCAAAGGTACCATAGGGTACCATTTCTGCAGATGAGATTGACCCGAGTCCCTTCTGACAGAAGGAAGGAGACAGGTCGAGAACCTTCCCAAGGAATTACGTGCAGAGGAAGCACGAATGGGAAGAATGGGGAATAGAGGGATTCGTGCAGAAGGAGGCACAGAGGCAAACAAAGGAGAGACGAGTTGTGAGTTGGGGAGCACCTGAGAAAAGAGAACTACTGCAAGGAAACACACGAGTGCGTGCAAAAAATTCCCTGGTGGTATCATGGCCTGGCATGGGGGTGGCCTGCTAGCGAAGTGACTGAGCGTGCAGAGCCTATAGTTGGGTGGAAAGGCAAACACCCATAGTCAGTTGGTTGGTTAACTTCTTCACAGAACAGATAAGTAGTCTTGTGCTTTGTGTCACTAGATTTAATTAAATGGTTGGTGCCTGAAATCATAGTCATGAATGTTTAAGCTTGTTTGATGGATTAAGTCTGTAAGTGTATTCATAATTGTATAAGCTTGATGATGGATTTAATGCTCGTTGCAATTGCAAGTTTGTGTATGACCAAAAATGTGCATGCCTGATTTATGAAATCAATATTGGTTTTTTTTGGTAAATTGTGGCATTGGAATGACTATAGAACCTGTAAATGAACTAATCGTAAGATCTACATAGGAGGCCAGAGAAGGCAGATAAACCATGAATACTCTGCCATAAATCGTTTAATGCCTATTGATAACTGGTGAAACTCAGTAGTCGTCGATCTGGGGAGGGGGTCGATCATGACCATCCAAAGACGGGCTAGTCCAGTCGGCAAAAATCCTTGTGCAATCGACGATTGAATTTCAGCCGTCAGATTTGAGCGTTGAGCGATCTCAGCCATCGAGTTTTGTAACCAAACTCAAGAGTGAGTTTCGCGACCCAGGGCATCGGACCCCGGAAGAATTCTAAGTCCAAGCTCTTTTGAAAGTCTCGACACGCTAATATCCGTGGACCAGGGTTTCAGCCCCTGGTTCCATGCCTCGTTACACAAGCACGAGGAGAGAGAGAGAGTAACGTCATCATGACGTGTTATGCCTACACAACAGCCAGGGTGTCACGGGGGTGACACTTGCCAGCTCCTGGTTTGCTGATGATTTAAGAGTGGGACCCTCATCAAGATCATGCCCCGGAATGGGCGCATGTTAAACCCCAAGCTGTCAGATCTGAGGGTCATCAAATCCTCACTGTTGATCCTTCCTAATAAGAAATTTTGAATCTCAGACCTTTGGGGAATGTTAGATGTATGAGGAGTTGGGAAAGTCCTGATGGCACGATGTTTGGTGGTCGAGATCTCGAGATGACGTCACCCAACCAATGTCAAGTGAACAAGTGTCCGCATCTAGACGGACGAACCAAACACTCGGTGACGACATGTACACCACGTCAGTCCATGTAAGAGTCCATGTGTCAAATGTGGGTCCAATTAGACGTAGAGGCCTGGATTTGGGGCCTTTGAACCCTAGTTGTTAGATCTATAGGCCGAGAGATCTTAGTCGTAGATCTACGAGGGTCATAACCTCGTGATTAACAATCATTAATCACCTCATAACCCTCGGACGACGAACCGCGGGGAATTTTAATGTGCAGGAGACTGGTAAAGAGTCGTGATCCGGTGCCTGCAGTTACCTAGTGGCGACACATGTCCTCCTTAAATCTTGCACGATGGATAGATCCCACTGGTGATCTTGATCACAAATTAAATCTTGACCGTTGATTTCCCTTTAACTAAGTCCAACTTTCATCGTGGACCGCCACGAAACTTGGAGCCTGTTGGAACCTTGTGCTCCATGTGTCATCTCATGAATGAACTCTCACGTCAACGTAACATATCTCAACGTCAAACTCTCGAGACATATTAGTCTTCCCAACATACAAGAACTCACCGAGGTTCGAGATCTATCAAGACGAGAACCGTCGATCTATGGATTGACGAGCTAATCTCCATCATTCGATGCCCAGTGGTGATGTGTCGCCCGATGAATGGCCCACGTGTCGTGACGTGGAAGGGCCACGTGTCACACAATGGTGTTGCCACGTGTTACATTGTTTTGGTATATTTGGATGAAGGTCCAAGTGGAAAAAGAGTGCCACGTGTTACATCGTTTTGGTATATTTGGACGAAGGTCCAAGTGGAAAAAAGAGTGACATGTGTCGAGTGGCACGAGTGCCACGTGTCATGCCAGCTAGCATGACTAGATAGGGCCACGTGCCCCAAGATGCCAGTTGTATCTCGGATCTCGAACATCGGGAGGTTTTGGGAAAATAGGCCTAAAGAAAAAGACCAATAACTGATTCTCGATAGATCCGAGGTGACATCAGGTGATGTCACTCGACCAATGCGCAATGTACAACTGTTAGAGCCTGGTTGGACAAGCCAGGCATTCCATGGTGACATGTGTACCACGTCAACCCATGTGGATGTCCACGTGTCACATGGTGATCGTGCCATGTGTCAAGTAGCTTTAGTATTTTCAGACAGAGCTCCGTGGGAAAACTTGTGCCACATGTCACGAGATGACGGTGGCCATGTGTCATGCCATGGTTAGGACAAGTGGCATGATAGGACATAGTTGCGTGTCCTAGGTGCGAGCTCATCTCGAATCGAGCGTTTTGGACTGTGCGAATAATGGAAGGGGTCGATGTCCTGAAATCCCGAGCACCGATGTCCCGAGATGACGTCAAACGACGTCACCAGACCTATGTGCGATGGACAGGAGTCAACACCTAGTTAAAGCAGGTCTCGGAAGAGTTTCGAAGCAAGTGTTGAGTGCAGTAAAGGATTGAGGCCCGATAAGACGAGGGTCAGGTGGAATAGGTGGCAAGTGCCACGTCTGCACTAAGGGGTGACGTGTTCTGACATATCAGTGCCACATTGGATGACACAGGTGATGTGGAGCCACGTGGGTGTCACGTGGTAGTAAAGAGCTTTTTGGCCAATAAAGGCCCTAAATCTTTAAAAGGCCATAACTTTTGATCTAGAGCTCTTGGCAAGCAAAAGATGATAGTGTCATTTTTAAAGGGATTCAAGGAGGTTTAGGAAAAGTGAAAATTTAATACCCAATCCCTTAAAAGGGTACTTAGGGGGGTGGATGTGTTACATTTGGATTTGCATCATACCAGATTTAATACCCAATCCCTTAAAAGGGTACTTAGGGGGGTGGATGTGTTACATTTGGATTTGCATCATACCAGAAAGCAAAGATCGTCAAACCAATAGAGTCATGATTACCATGATTGCAGATTATATTGTATGGTAATATACTTATTGTTAATATCTATTCAGCCCATGATTGCAGATGTCATACACTAGCTACACTGATAATCCCATTGCTATGCTGCAATGAATTTAGATTGAATGCTTTTATCGAATGTTTGTTTTTCTACTTTAATTTTAATTCTAAAACGGACACAGTGAATATTGAATTGTATCACTCTCTCCCTGCAATTCTAACATTTCTATATCCCTCACTGCTTCAACATTGAGCTGCTCATGTTCCATTCTCATGATTTCTGATCTGGTCAGCTCATGTGGTCAAACCTGGCCAACTTGTCCCGTGCACATGTATAATTTCTAATTCAAGACATACACAGCAGTTGTGAAGAGATTCAACAAGGAAAATTATCTACCTGCCTATATTTGTTTTCCTTTTTCATGAAGGAGCAAATGTCATTTTTAGTCACATGTGTATTTGTCATTGCTCACCCCTTTCACTCAACTCAATTAATAGCAGATCTAAGCTTGA
>ML790546.1:126269-173768 GCA_009831015.1 Picea engelmannii
TCTCTCCTCCTTTCATTACCATGCCCTATTTTCCAACCTGGAGTCTCGTTATGGTCTCTCCTCCTTTCATTACCATGCCCTGTTTTCCAGCCTGGAGTCTCGTTATGGTCTTTCCTCCTTTCATTACCATGCCCTATTTTCCAACCTGTAGTCTCGTTATGGTCTTTCCTCCTTTCAATACCATGCACGGGTAGGTCATCAAAGTCGAAAGAATCATCATCGAGGCATCCATCCTTTCTATTTCCTCTATCCCCATTCATTACAGGGACATCAGTAACTCTAGAGCTATCTGCATTTTCAAAGACAGCAACTTCTGCCCCATCTGATTCATCATCATCAAAGTCATCATTCCATGCTTTCGAAGTGGTAAGCAAGTCAAAATGCTGCCCAAATCTTCTTTCTGGATACCCAGATTGCTGAGAATCATCAGCCCATTTTCCATCTCTACCATGTCCAAGACTGCTGGTGTACTCATCTTCAGGGCGCTTGTGGTCACAGTTATAGCATGTCATATTTCTTCGATAATTCAAAAAGTTGCACCTTCAACATCGTACATTTCATATCAATACAAAACCAACTAATATTAAGAATAGATTTCAATAAGCACAGATGGCAAGCAAAGATAGCAGATCAGCCAATCTGACACAACAAATTGAAAGCAGCTCTCAATAAATGAAACTGTAACTTGAATCCTGCATGGAGAGTCTTACCCTGGGCATTCCCACTCCCCTGGATTCAGCTCTCTTTTTGGACGCTTTGAGTCACATTGTAGGCAGTTGTGATTCTTTGCGAAGTTCATAAAATCACACCTAATAATCCAGTCCAGGACACCAAGAATGATAAATATAGGATGAAATGATGATAAAAAATATGTAATTCAATTGTAGGGCCAAAGTGGAACTCCATAGAGAAACGAAAAATAGGACATAGAAGGGAAGTTACTTTGGACAAAGCCAATCCCCTCTCTTCATTTCAATGTCATCACGGCCCACTCTCTTTCTCGGTGGAGGTTGAGGCACTTTCACTTTTGGAGCAGGCTTCTTGACAACTGGTTTTGGAAGGTTTGGATCAAGTGGGATTGCACTCAATCTGACCACTTCTTTTAACAATTTGCGAATAGATTCCTTCACTGTCTTCCTCTTATGTAATTTGTTTTCTGCAGAATCAATTAAAGGATCCAATCCATAAACCATTAAAATCCGCATAACATCCATTGTAGTCGCAGGCTCTTCTTCACGTGGGAGAGTGTAAGCTGTCTCACAAGAGCTTCTTAATTTACAAGAGCTACACACCTGAGAAGCATGTTAAGAAAGATGCAAATTTATCAACAACAAATGGTGGTATTTGTGACAAAATAGCAGCATAAGTCAGTTAGTCTCTAGCGATGGAACTTATGCACACACATTAAGATGTTAAAAAACACTAGTAAAAGAATGTAAACAGAAAATTTTTACTATAAAGATTGATCAAACAAAAGAAAAATTGGAAAATATTAAAACATCAACTAATTCATGCATTTGTTCATGAAACAAAATAATAGATACAAATAGCATGGAAATACATAATAATGAGCACAGAAGACAAACTTGCATGCCAAGACTGAGCTAAAAGTATAAAGTGAACAGTAGGCATGGATGAAAGCAATCAGATGCAAGGCAACGAAGACTTGGCAAGGCTTGGCCAAAACTGATCAACTCAGGCTAGGAGCTGTTGCAGGGAGCGCAGTTAGGGTTGTGTGAAGATTCTAAGAGGCCATGCAGAGGGCAGAGTAGATTCACATAACTGCAAGACCAGACTTGGAGAAAACAATGACACTGGCATTGGTTCTATGGTTGCACAAGTAGGTTCTACTGGGCATCAGAATGTGGGATATGCATTGTTTTCACAATCCATTGACCAAGTAACCTTTGCTTATGAGACTCCCAGATGGGATGATAGAGACGTAACTGCTGACATCTGCCATACCAGAGATAGGTGGCAGAAGTCGCACCAACTTGCTTCAGATACCTTTGTGGGAGATGGAAGTCGGCCACAGCATTGTTGTTTTGCCAGAGGAATCGAGTTTGACCATCCCCATTCATTATAAAAGGAAACCTCCGAAAAATCAGTGAGGATTGACCCTATCAGTGCAAGCAAGCTCCTCCCTTGCATATCCCTGATACAGCTGGAAGGGATGGTATAGTTTGAGTGGGCAGAGAAGAGGGAGGAAGCTGGGTTGTATTGTGTTCTTGCAGGCAGTTAGGGACTTGGGAAGGATGGATTACACTCCACCCGAGTTGGTTTTTGAGGCTACAGAAGAGAATAAGGGAGAGGAGGGGTGCAAGAGATGGTGCATGTAAAACTTATAGCACAAAATCATAGATATCCCAGCAAACTCAATGATCTGGAAATGCACATTTATGCTACAAATAAACACAATATTCAGAATAAAGAGCAACCACATGAGAACAAATATTTTTACCCAGCTAACTTCTTCTGGTCAGATTATTTATTTTGAGAATAATAGTACAAGGCAGAAGATCTCTTATCTCAGGTCTTGAATAATCCTCCTTAATCAGATTTCTGCAAGTACAAATCGCCCCAAGTCTCTCCAGCTGTACGGATCAAGTCCCTTCTTTTTCTTGACAGTACGAATCAGCAGTGCTTTCTCTTCTGCTGTACAGATCAATCCGTACTCCTCGCTGGCTGAGTGAATCAGACGTATTCCTTTTCTAGATGTACGGATCGGGCTGTACTACTTGTAGGCTGTACGGGTCCTGCCCCTGAATGCTGAGATCTCGGCCCTAGCTCGGCCTCTCGTCTTCAGTCTTGGCCCTAACTCGGCTTACCTTTAGCAGAGAACTTCTTTCCTTGACAAATCGATTCATGCTCAATAGCAATCTCAAACATCCTTTTATACTTGAAGTTGATCCATGTGAAAGGATGAGAAATAATCTCAGCCATTAGATCTAGATCTTGATCAATGGCTGGGACTTAATCTCTTGATGAGACAACTTAAATGTACTTTTTGTGTTCTCACAAGTTAGAGAACCTTTCTTCACTATAATATTCTAACACTCCCTCTTAGTGAGGAAAGTGTTCTCTATGACTCCCATCTTTTCCCTGAAGTATTCAAATTTCCCTTTAGGCAATCCTTTAGTTAGGATATCTGCAACCTGCTCATTTTTGGAGATGTACTGAAGCCTCACTGCCCCTTTCTGTACTCTATCCCTGATGAAGTGGTACTGGATTTCAATATGCTTGGATCTGTCATGAAAGACTGGGTTCTCTAGAAGTTTAATACAGCTTTGATTATCACAGTAAATTATTGTAGGATTCAATTCCGAAATGAACAAATCAACAAGTATCTTGCGAAGCCAAAGTGCTTCACAACTTGCTTGACTTGCTGCCATGTACTCGGCCTCTACAGAACTGAGAGCTACAGACTTTTGCTTCCTGCTGTACCAAGAGATCATCCCTGACCCCAAGCTGAAGCAACATCCGGAAGTACTCTTCCGATCCATCACATTCCCTGCCCAATCTAAGTCTGAATATCCCACCAAGCTAATTTGGTCTCCCTTCACATACTGAAGTCCATACTCTATGGTACCTTTCAAGTATCTCAAGATGTGTTTGGCTGCAATCCAATGTACTCTCCTAGAGTCCACCATGTGATGACTGAGAGTATTGACAACGAAATAGATATCGGGTCTAGTGTTGATCAAGTACATCAAGCAACCAATCAATTGTCTGTAGATGGTGGGATTCACCTTCTCTGACTCAGAGGTGTTCAATTTCTTAAGATTTTTAATCATGGGAGTGGCCATGGTTTGGCAGTCCTCCATCCCAAATCTTTTAAGAATCTCAACTGTATATTTTCCTTGACCAAGGAAAATCTCACCTCCTCGTTGTCAGATTTCTAAGCCAAGAAAATAATGCATTAGTCCCAAATATTCATCTCAAATTCTTTGGCTAAGTTGTTCTTGCAACTTGTAATTTGAGTTTTTGTACCTGTCAGGAACAGGTCATCAACATATAGAGAACAAGAATGAGAATATCACTTTTATTTCTGAGTAGGTACAAATTTGAATCTGCATTGCTTTTGACAAACCCAATGCTTTGGAGATAGCTCTCAATTATGGAATACCACGCCCTAGGTGCTTGCTTGAGTCCATAAAGAGCCCTTTTTAGTCGACATACATGACTTGCTCTATCATGAACTTCAAATCCCTGTGGTTGTTCCAAATAGACTTCTTCCTCAATCTTCTCATTGAGAAATGTTGTCTTGACATCCATATGATGAATCTTCCACCCCATCTCCATATGATGAATCTTCCACCCCATCTGAGTGGCAATGGACATTACTACTCGAATGGAGGTATAACAAGCTACAGGAGCAAAGGTCTCATCATAGTCTACTCCATGTTGAGAGAAACCACGAGCTACAAATCTAGCTTTGTATTTTTCAATGCTACCATATGTTGCATGCTTGGTCTTGAAGATCCACTTGGAGCTAACCACAGACTTCCCTTTCAGTCCTAGCACAATTTCCCATACTTCATTTTTCATTATTGAGGCATATTCTTCTACCATAGCATCTTTCCATACCTGCTTCTTGACTCAATAATATCACTCATAAGTGCAGCATATCCTGAGTATCTCTGAGGAGGTTTACTTGTTCTTACTTAAGTCCTTGGAGCTTTTACTTGTTCACTGGCTTCTTTCAACAATTGTTCTACCCACTTTGGTTTTCTTTTCTTGGAGGATCCTGACTGATCCTCCACCTATTTTTTATTATGTCCCTCAATAGGAGATTTTGTAGACTGAGGAGATGATGCTTCCTCCTGCTAAGAAGTTTTTGTTTCTAAAACGTCTCCATGCCTAAAAGACTTCTGGAAAGCTCTTTCTTCTTCAAATTCGACGTCCCTTCTTTCCACTGTTTTCCTGGTAGATGGAATGTACACCCTGTAGGCTTTGGAAGTTTCACTGTACCCAACAAGAATCCCTCTCTCTGCCATGGGATCCAACTTGGTCCGTTTATTTTCAGGAATATGACAATAGACAAGACATCCAAAGATACATAGATGTCTGATGTCAGGTTTCTTCCCAATGAAGGCTTCTTCTAGAGTTACATTTCCTAATACTCTGTGAGGACCCCTATAGCTTCTGCCCAAAGGAAGCTTGGAAGAACCTGATCATGAAACGTTGCCTTTGTTGCCCCTACAATTGCTCTATTCTTCCTTTCTGACACTCCATTCTGCTGAGGAGTGTATGGAACTGTTAACTCCCTCTTAATTCCTGCTTTTACACAAAATTTCTTGAAGGCATGAGACGTGTATTATCCTCCATTTTCTTATCTGAGGACTTTTATCTTCTTCCCAGTTTGATTTTCAACAATAGCCTTAAACTCTTAAAACCCTCTAAGAACCTCTTCTGAGGTTTTGCCTTTCAGAAAATAAATCCAAGTTTTTCTTGAGAAGTCATCTATGAAGCTAATGTAATATTTGAACTTGCCCCCTATAGAGAGAGATGACATGGGGCCACAAATATCAGAATGGATCAGATCCAAAATTCCTTTGGACCGATGATCACTTTTAGGAAATGGTGCTCTCGTATATTTCCCTAGAGCACATCCTTTGCATATTGCATGATGATCTGTACTGAATGGAGGCATTCCTATCACAATCTTACCCAAAATCTTAAGGGGCCCATGACCAATATGAACCATCCTCGTGTGCCATAGTTCACTATCTCTACTACCACTACTATTGGCTAGAGCATAATGTGAATCAAACTGAGGCTTGTACAGTTAATCCTTTCTTACCCCAATGACTTGCTCATATTCTTAGGCTTGATATAAGCCCTTAGCTCCTTGAAGGATACTTCATATCCCTCGTCTTCTAAAGCAGATACTGACACCAATTTTTTCTTTAATCCAAGGACATAGAGAACATCTGAAAGGTAGAGAGGTTTTCCTAACTCCCTCTCAAACTTTACAGTTCCTATCCCTTTTGGGTGATATGCAGAGTCATCTCCCAAAAGAATCTCAAAGTCAAAACCTTTTTTTTCAAGATTACTGAAATAATGTTTATGACCAACCATATGACTGGATGCTCCACTATCAATATACCAGACCTCTCTTGTTTGAGTACTCGACAGACAAGCCCTGCAACTGTTGTTTGCCATTCAAACTCAATAGTGAAGTTGGGTTGCTCAGATCCTGCGTTCTGATACCATGTAAAACTTATAGCACAAAATCATAGATATCCCAGCAAACTCAATGATATGGAAATGCACAATTATGCTACAAATAAACACAATATTTAGAATAAAGAGCAACCACATGAGAACAAATATTTTGACCCAACTAACTTCTTCTGGTTAGATTATTTATTTTGAGAATAATAATAATAATTTATTTTTAAGGTCACGGCCAAGCAAGACACCAAATTGGTGTATGAGACCCCCTCCGCCCAACGGTTTTACTGGTAAAGTCTACGGAGGTATACATACCCTACCCCCGCTCTGGATTTGAACATCTCTTATCTCGGGTCTTTAATAATCCTCCTTAATCAGATTTTTGCAAGTACAAATCGACCCCAAGTCTCTCCAGTTGTACGAATCTAGTCCCTTCCTTTTCTTGACAGTATGAATCAGCAGTGCTTTCTCTTCTACTATACGGATCAGTTTGTACTCCTCGCTGGCTAAGTGAATCAAACGTATTCCCCGTCTGGATGTACGGATCGGGCCATACTACTTGTATGCTATACGAGTCCTGCCCCTGTATGCTGAGATCTCAGCCCTAGCTCGGCCTCTCCTCTTCAATTTTGTCCCTAACTTGGCTTACCTTTAGCAGAGAACTTCTTTCCTTGACAAATCAATTCATGCTCAATAGCAATCTCAAACATCCTTTTATATTTGAAGTTGATCCATATGAAAGGATGAGAAATAATCTCAGCCATTAGATCTAGATCTTGATCAATGGTTGGGACTTAATCTCTTGATGAGACAACTTAAATGTACTTTTTGTTTCTCACAACTTAGAGAACCTTTCTTCACTATAATATTCTAACATCCCCATTCATTATGAAAGGAAACCTCCGAAAAATCAGTGAGGATTGACCCTATCAATGCAAGCAAGTTCCTCCCTTGCATATCCCTGACACAGCTGGAAGGGATGGTATAGTTTGAGTGGGCAAAGAAGAGGGAGGAAGGTGGGTTGTATTGTGTTCTTGCAGGCAGTTAGGGACTTGGGAAGGATGGATTACACTCCCCCCGAGTTGGTTTTTGAGGCTACAGAAGAGAACAAGGGATAGGAGGGGTGCAAGAGATGGGGCAGGCCACTGAAAGAGCAGAACCAGGGAAAAAAGAAAAGTGGCAAACCCCTAGGTCCAGAACCAGGAAAGTTGAGATTGTGGCTATTCACAGAGGTTATCAACTCTGTCATTCAGCGAATACCAAAGAACAAATTGAGCTTATTGAATCTAGCATCAGACAGAAACAAGCTCAGATCCCTAACCATGTGGTGGACGAGGGAGGCTGGCAGGGTCATCCCTGACCCACGTCATCCTCGAAGCATATATTCTATATATGCCAGGATAGTAGACCTCTATTGGCATGTCAAAGAAATGATAGGCTCCAATATTGAAGGGCAAGAAGCCAAAGCAGTTCTGGAAAAGCTTGAACAGACGGAAAGCAAATATGACATCTTCATCGACGCAGTTCTTAGCTCGGATGAGGACACTAGAGTGGAAGACACTCCGGAGAAGGAGCACCTGGTTGCCGTAGTTGATGGAATGGAGGTCATAACCCCTACAAATCCCATCTACCTTGGGCAATGAAGCACAATAATGATCTTTAGGCCTACTCTGTTTCCTTCTGTTTACATGAACAATGTTGTTTTAGTTCTCTATTTATGGGCTTCCAAGCTTCTAGCTTATGGACTCCTTTTACTGTTATCTTCTGGGTTTTAAAGACAGTTAGTTCTTAAGGCTTCAGTGACCTCTTGGCTAAATTTTGGTTCAGAACTATGTTTTATTTTCCTCAAATCTCAGAACTGGTGAAAGTTGATAATGCCCTTAATTTTTGGCTTATTTACAGAATGATGGGCTTGGCTCTGAGGTGCCTCACCCTCTTCTGATTTATGCTACTTTCCTATATATTTCTAACTTACAAAAATACAAAAAAAAGCTTTGCTTATGAGGAAAACAAGTATCGACCCAATAATACAAACCCCTTCTAAAAGCACGATATATTAATTGCATTCTCAATTTAAAATTCTTGATCCAGCTACTTACATCCCCTTCATCAAGTTGAACATATGTTCTCAGACGTTTCCCTGAACAAACCACCTTTCTGTCTAAATTCGGGCAGCCATACCCAGCGAGGATCTGAATATCCTTTCGAGACAAGGATCTGCCCAATTAAAAACAAATTCAATAAGCAAATATTGCAGATATTGTTGTAAGAATTGCAAGGTCTAAACAGTTCAAACATCAGGAAAGGAAAAATGACGTGAAATCAGAACTCTAAATTAAAATCTTTCTGTTGGAAAAGGGCCTTAATGGATGGACCCTAGATCTCAAGTCAATTATGGTAAATATTTTTATGCAAATCCTTGGATGATGAAAAATGAATAATGCACATAATTGCTTGAGAGATTCATATAATAAATGGATGGTTGGATTGATACCTCAGAATGTCGAAGCGATCCTTGGCAAAATTGATGCAGGCCTTCCGAACAGTGCTCAAATCCTTGAAAATATCAACCCCTTCATCCTTATAACCGCATTCCCCGCCTGACAGCTTCTCAATCACATCGTCCTCGTTCGATCTTCTCAAGTCAAAGTAATTATGCTCCACCAAGTGTTCCATGAGTTCAATCCACTCGGGCCACGGATGAGCAATTTCAGCTCCACAAGAGGCAGAAGAAGGCAAAATGATTTCCCGGGGCTCAAACCGTTGACCTGCTACTTCTGCTTCTTCTTCTTTTTCCTCTGTTTTTTCAACCCTCGAAGCCACAGAGGACTCCTGAACATTAGAAGTTGCAGAAAGAGACGAATTTTTGTCCCTCCATGCCCTGAGCTTCTGGAGGGCGACGCCCTTCTCTGCTTTCTTCTTCTGAACGCTCTCGAGCTCTTGCACGACAAAGCTCATTCGAGCCCCCAGGCTTTCATTGGGGTTTCGGTCCCCCTGAGGCTGAGGCTGCGAATTCGTAATGGTTCTGAAAAATCCATTGAAACCTTTGGATTGAAGGGATGCGACGATTTGGGTTTTTCTATTGTTTCTTGTGCCGGAAGATGCTATGACGAAAGCGAATTTGGCAAGACCCATATCTGTTCTACAAAGCTAAAAAAGATGTCTCAAACTATTGAGACAATCAATCACTTGCACAAGTGGACTGTTGTTTGCCGTCCCATCCAACGTCACGAGAACAAGGCGCCTCTCCCTCTGTGGAGAGTGCACTCTTAGATTATGTGGACGCACTCAACAACTACAAAAACCTTTCGATCAATCTGCTAATATCCTGTGCAGGCAGGCCGGTGAAAGGAAGGTAAGGAGAACCTGACCTGCCATATATTTATTTCCCCAAAGCTACCCACCCTCCTATGTCCAAGACCTTACCTGGACCCTATATTTCTTTCCCTCAAAGCCTGAGCAGACCAAGAGAAATCCGGACCAGCTTCATGCATGAAAAGCCCTATATTTCTTCCCTCAGGGGACCTGGCAAGTACTTGGTTGAAGCGTTATCGCATCAAGGCTGTAGCTCATAACCTTACCTGGATGGTGTTAGAGCCTAAGACTTACTATCGCCCAACGACTTAATTGAAGTTCGACTAAACGCAGAAATCCTCTGGCAGACCATCGTTCGGGAGCAGCTATCAATTTTCCTTCTGAAATAGTTTTTACTATATGAAATAGTGGACGAATTAGCCTTCTTTTCATTCGAGAGTGAGTCGAATTGGCGGAAGCAGGAATGGGCGACTGAGAAATGACTCCGAAAAAACTTTAGCAATCGTCTTCTTCTGTTAACCTTTTATTGGTTTATTATATTTTAAAATATGAAGAAGATTATCTTCTTCCTCTACGCCTGTAATGAAGATTACTTCGATTTCAACCCAACAACCCTCGCATTATCTTCACACATCAACTCCTACTGCCCACTCGACTCCAATCTCCTTAAACCCCGGAAACTAGTTCTCAGACCGCTCCGTTCTTTTCACTCTCCCAACTTGCAATCTCTTCAACAACCTCAAAATCCGTGACATTGTCCTCCACGCCGGCTTGGATCAATAGCTCGAATTCAGACATCGATTCTCTTCACATAAAGAATCTGTAGCTCATCCACCCCAGCTACTGCAACGCAATCTCTAATTTCTTCTACCTCCGCGCGAGTTGAGCCGCCGAATAACCACTCGGCTACTCCTCAACTTAATTTATCCCCAGCGCTTGGCCGCCGAATCACCACTCGGCTCCTCAACTCAATTTATCCCGAGCGCGTTCTGGAACAGATCCGCAATCTTCAGCGGAATACTCCACCTGTACCCATGGCAACCCATATTTATTTCTAATTCCCATTATTAACTCTGATCCTGCTTGCTTTCCAAACCCTAAACCCTCCAATAATAATAACAGCTTCGCTTCACATTATTCTACCAATATTTTTTACATGTGCGTTTTGTAAACAATTTTAACTTTTTAAATTTTTCATCGAAATTGGTAAACATATGTAGGTGAAAGGTGAAAGGTGAAGTAACATTTTTTATTGTTTAAATTGTATTTTTGAATGCATAAATATATTCAGCACCTTGAAAAATCATCAGCCCACTTTAATTATATAGATTTAATCACTCAAAGTTCCAACAATGTGATTTCTATAAAAATGTCAAAAGTCTAACGTTTACACTATGTGTTCTTCTCCTTCTCCCCCCTATATTCTTTGTTACATTGAATTCATTATGTGTCATCTACCCACACACGGAGATTTGGTAACACTGTGGTAGGATTATTAGACATGCCAAGCTTCCTAAACCAAACCTCTCTAGAAAATAATTTCAATCCATTCATTAACTTAATGATAATCCCAATGTAATCATTTTTAAAGTCGATAAGGGTAACACTACGATTGTTATTGTAACATCCCCGGCCATCAACACCACAGCCGGGCAACGCTACTACGCGAAACATTCTCATAAATTTATATATATCATGCATATTAAATCTAATTAACAAATTTTAATGAAATTTAACCAACAATACAGAGTAATCAGAGTATTACTGCTAACATACAGAATTAATAGAATTAACAGTAATATCATTGCAACGAAATACATGATAATATTGCAAGCATCACAGACATGCATTTTAATTGAAATTAAAACACAAAATTAATACTTATCTTTGAAATTGTAATAACTCCACCAAATACGTGTAGACCTTCCACGAACCTCCGAGCCTTAGACCACGTTGTTCATCACGCTCAGCAGTGGATCATCCCCAAGCTAGTACTAATCTCCACCCAGGGCAAGGGAATCCTAGACTAGGTTGAGGTTATAGGAAAACTGCATAGAGCAACCAAAAGGATTCTCTCCAAGAGCCTTCTTACGCCCACTACTTATGGACTCTCATTCCCCACATACCTGTTCTACCAGGGAGTATACACCTTCACAAGCACAGTCCATCAGTGCTTCACCTCCCTCTCTGGGTCTCGGCAACAAGCCGGATCGAGAATTCTCAGAGCTCTGTAACTGGTGTTGGACTCTCTCTGGGAGAAAACCACTTCCCAGCAGACTCTCTCACCTGGAGAGAGCTGCTCACAGGCCTAACAACCTGCCTCTTCTACCACGGGCTTGACAACCCGGTTCTTCAACTAGCTTCCAACTCAATTCCCGCAAGTTCAGGATAACAGTAACAACATCAACATTTGGTTAACTCATAGGTGACAGCAGCAACAGGAAAATGGGGTGTGGAAACAGGAAACGACAACAGGCAACTAAGACATAGCACGGTTCAGGTAACACCGGTTTTCAGGATGTGTGACAAGTAATCCATGCAAAGGTCGACACAGACTCAACAGTTCATACAGAGGGTGTATTGGCTTCTCAAGAAAACATCACAGGCCTCTGGTTTCAGAGTTGCATGAGGCTTACAGAACTCAGACACAGAGATCCCTCGGTTCAGACAGTCAATGGAAGAATGGAGGACCAACGCCGAGACCAGAAGGGATTCCCGATTTTAGACAGTCGATGGTGGAATGGAGGATGAACCCCCGACTCAGTTGACGCTTCAGCTTTTAACCGCATGCGCCCAGGTCGACACTTGTCTTTCTGGGGCTGCATGAGTTCCCTTTTGCACACGTTGGAGCTGCATGCGTTGCCTCTCTCAGAACTTAGGATAAAAACATGTTTTGTCCCACAGCTTTAGAATAATAATAAAATATTATTCCCAATGACTCAAGCCCCTAAGATTAGCCCCTCTTTCCAACCTTTCAACCCCCTCTTCCCTTACTCACCCTGTGGAAGTTTAGTCCCCCATCACTCTTTCTTCGTGGTCGGTCTGCATGCAGCGATGTTTAATCTTTATTAATGTTCTGCATATTACATATACAAAAACAAGTTCTTGGCCTTTAACACTTAGGCTCTCCGGCATAATAAACACATAAGCCTATCGGCTTATCAATACTCGGCTCACCAGCCTACAAACATGATTTACAATTCACAAATATGATTACAACATGGCTCGTCCTTGGGGATATTACAATCCCCTCCCCTTATTTTTGCATTGTCCTTAGTGCAACTTTCACACAACATCAACAAGATTTTCAAAATTTTCAAAAAGATGCGGGTATTCTGCCCGCATAGCATCCTCATGCTCCCATGTCGCGTCCTTAGGACCGTAAAAGGTCCACTGGACCTTTACAAGCCCTATGGCTTGATTCCGGAGATGTTTGCTTTTCCAGTCCAATATGCGCACAGGATGCACTTGCAGGACACCTTCTTGCTCCACCTGAATCACATTCCAATTGATTACATGATTAGCATCAGGTATATATTTCTTAAGCAATGAAACATGAAACACATTATGTACATTCATGGATGCAAGTAATGCAAGCATATATGCAACTGGCCCAATCCTTTCTAGGATTTCAAATGGCCCACAAAATCTGGCTACCAACTTGGCGCAGTTTCCCAACTTCAGGGAAGTTCTGCTAGCTTTTACTTTCAGAAAAACATGATCACCCACTTTGAATTCCCTGTGGACTCTGTTTTTATCATCATAACTTTTCTGCTTGTCTTGGGCAGCTTTCAAATTCTGCTTAATTTTTAGCATTTGTTCTTCCATTTCCTTGAGCAACTATGGCCCAACTACTGCCCTATCAGCTGGATTATCCCAGCTTACTGGAGTATTGCACTTCTTTCCATAAAGTGCTTCAAATGGGCTCATCTTCAACGATGCTTGATACCCATTATTGTAGGCGAATTCTACCAAGTGTAGGTAGTCTTCCCATTTCGATGGTTTTTCCATCACATACATCCTCTGTATGTCTTCTATTACTCGATTCACCTACTATGTTTGCCCATCAGACTCAGGATGATAGGTTGTGCTAAAGTTCAAATTCGTTCTGAATCCTTTGAACAACCCTTTCCAAAAATTTGAGGTTAATTTCGGGTCTCTGTCAGACACAATTGTCTTGAGAATACCGTGTAAGCGTGCTACTTCCTTCATAAAAATGTCGGCAACATTTGTTGCCTTGTGAGTAGTCTTTAGTGGAATAAAATGGGCAGCTTTCATAAGCTTGTCCACCACCACCATGATTGAATCATGGCGATTGCCTATTCTGAGCAATCCTATGATGAAATCCATTGTCACCACTTCCCACTTCCACTCAGGAATTGATAAAGGTTGCAGCAATCTTGCTTGGTGTCTGTGCTCAGCTTTAACCTTTTGACACTCCATACATCTGGCGATGTATTCTGCAATCTCTTTCTTCATATCTGGCCAAAAGTAATGGCTCTTGACTGCTGCCACAGTTTTCTGATATCCAGGGTGCCCAACATAAGGCACATTATGCATCTCATGCAAAATCGCAAATTTCAAATCCTGGACATTAGGTGCATAAATTATGTTTTTGTACAGAAGTGTTCCATCAGTTTCCAATTTATAAATCTCCACTTTCTGTGGCATCTTACCTTGTTGTAGCTTTTCTACCAAATCCTTGTACTGCAAATTTGCATTTGCAGCTTCCAAAATTTTGCTTTTAATATCAGTTTGGTACACGCTAATGGTTGTAGCTTGTAATTCGTGTACTCTCCTGTTGATTGCATCATCCACTTTATTTTCCTTCCCTTTGATATGCTTGATATCAAAATCGTACTCACAGAGAAACTCTAGCCACCTACTATGTCTAGCGTTCGAGGTTGACTGATTAAACAAATACTTCAGACCGTTATGGTCTGTCCTTAGTTCGAACCTCCTTCCCATGAGGTAATGCCTCCATTTAATTAGAGCGTGTACTATGGCTGCCAACTCCAAATCATAAGTTGTGTAGTTTCTTTCATGCTCTTTCAACTTTCTGGATTCATAACAAATTACGAATCCATTTTGACTGAGGACTCCTCCCAGTCCTTCTTTGCATGCATCTGTGCACACCACAAAGTCTTCATTCGGATATGCAATCCTCGGGATTTGATCCAGATTTTATGAACAGAACGAAATGACTACAGATTATTAACAGGTTCTTAACACAAAATAATAGAGATACAGTAAAATTGGTTTTCTATTCAATAAGGAAATAAGCCGAAATTGTAAAATGCAGCAGAAACAAGCTTGTTGGAATGGTGGCGGCTTATCTCTGAGAAGAGATGTGACGGTTGTGCTCATTCGCAAGAAGATGATTACCATGAGGCTCTGAAGGCCTTTTTACAATAAATAGGAATGCCAAAAACCCTAGACATCCAAAAACCTAACCCTAGGAGATGAAGCGCCAAAAGTCATGTGGGCCCCGTCTGGGTAAGTTAGTACATCAACTTCCCGGGGTCATAACTTTTGCATAAGATATTCATTTTAGGCGTATGATAGCCCGTTAGAAAGGTATCGTCAAGTAGATTCATTTTGGGGGCTATATCATATCTTTGGCTCTTATTGAGAAGCTCGATCCCTAAAAACCTTCATTTAGGCCCTCAAAATGATCCCAGAAGTTAAAACTGCTAAAAATAGTAAATTGCCAAAATTGCTAGAAAATTGTTTTGAGCTAGTCGGAAAAGGTGGGTGGCCACCGATATCCACCTGGATCAATCCTCCCTCCTTAGGAATAAATGGTCTCCATTGCGTTGAGTTCCCCCATCAGATGAGGAAATTTCTATTGAATTTGGCCCCGGGTGAGCCACTTGCCTTGGTGCAGGAGCTGCCCTTCTTTGACGACTCGATAAAGTTGGATCCTTTGTTGTCGACTGCCCTTGATCTGTGTGTCCACAATTTGATCGTTGGATTCCTGTTATATGCAGTCGAGGTTGAGCTCTGTTGGTGTCAGTTGTTTTTCTATGTCTGAGGTGTCCAATAATGGTGGGAAATAAGGGCGAAAGAGATCCACGTTGAACATTGTGTGCAGGCCAAGGAAAGGAGGAATGTTGAGCTCAAAATAATTATCCCCCACGGCCTTGGTGATGGTGTATGACCCATAACAGAGTGGGGGAAGCTTCTGATGGGGTCTTGTAAGGCATTCTTTCTGCAAGTGCAACCAAACTTTGTCGCGCACCTGAAACTTATGTGGCACCCGATGTTGATCATGGCGTTGCTTGTACTTGTCATTGGACTTCTGTAGGATATTATGAACCTGTTAGCGGATGTGCTGGATCTGCTCAATGAACTGGGTGGCTTTGTCAACTTCAGTTGGAGCAGGAGATGAGTCGGTCGAGGTGACCGCAAGGGGAAGTGCAACATCTATGGGACCCAATGGTTGGAATCCCAACCCCACCTGAAAGGGATTGTGGTTGGTTGAGCTATGTAGGGCTCGGTTGTAGCTATGTTGGACATAGGGAAGGCTCTCATCCCATGTGTGAGGGTGCTTTGAATTATACATGCGAAGGATATGCATAATCATTCGATTTACGACCTCGGTTTGGCCATCTGTCTAGGGGTGGAAGGCCGTGGATTTGGTGAGCTTGGTGTCTAGCAGTGACCAGAGGCTCGACCATAATGTGTTGAGAAATCAACTGTCTCGATCTGAGACAATGGTTTGTGGGATTCCAAAATGTACCCAGACTCGTTCAAAGAAGATCTTGGCAGTGGCCTCTACTGTGATGTTCTTCTTGCAGGCAACCAGTATCGCCATCTTAGAAAAGCGATCAACAACCACAAAAACATAGTCATTTCCCTGCTTGGTGGACGGGAGGCCTGACATGTAGTCCATTGAGATGGATTCCCATGGCCTGTCAGGAGTAGGAAGAGGGGTGTAGAGGCCCTGTTTCTTAGTGGTTGGTTTGGCAATAGCGCAGGTAGTGCAGGACCTGATATACTTGCTGACCTCCTGTTGAAGTTTCAGCCAGTAGAAGTGTTTTTGTAGCATCGCCATTGTCTTTTCAACGCCGAAGTGTCTTACCACCCAATTGTAGTGGGCTTCCCAGATCAGCTTCGCTCTCTCGCTTGATGGAACACAGATATGGCCCAGACGACACAACAACCTATCCTGAAGATGGAAATTATCGACAACTGCGTTTGCACCCAACATTTGGTAGGTGGTGGCGAAGTCTGGGTCTGTCTCATAGAGTTGGGGCCATCCAGAGGTCTCATGGTTGTAGGCGTCTAGCACCATGGTAACTGTCGCGACTGGTGGTCTGCTGAGGCAATCACTGACGCGATTGGTGCTTCCTATTTTATACTTGATGTTGAGGTGGAATTACTGCAAGTATGTGGACCACTTTTGATGGCGATCATTCTACAATTTTCCTTGTGTCTGCATGAACTACAGTGGCTTATGATCAGTGTGGATGACTGTCTCCTTCCCAAGAATGTAATGTCTCCACTGGCGGTAGGCTAGCACAATGGAGTACATTTCTTTGCCATAAGTAGGGTACTTACGGACAACATCTGATAATGTCTCACTATGATAGGCCACGGGGTGGCTGTGTTGAGTGAGAACAACGCCCACCGCAAAGTCTGAGGCATATGTCTCGATCTCAAAGGGCTGATGCAGGTTTGGTAGTGAAAGTACTAGGGTTGAGCACAAGCGCTGCTTTAAATCGCCGAACACTTGTTGTTGGTACCGACCCCACACAAATTTTGCCTTACCACCACCCCTGGTTATTTGGTTGAGGGCCCATGCAATATTAGAGAATCCCAACACGAACCTATGGTAAAAATTGGCAAGGCCCAAGAAGCTCCGAAGATCAGTGAGTGTGGTTGGGGATGGCCAGTCACGGATGACTTGGATCTTGGCTGGATTCACATGTACGCCATGCTAATCAATTATGTAGCCCAGGTAATGGACCCTGTCCATGTCGAAGGAGCATTTTTCCAAGTTGGCATATAGTTTGTGCTGCCGCAAGGTGTGCAGAACGTGTTGAATATGTTGCAAGTGTTTAGCCCAAGTCTTGTTGTAAATGATAATGTCATCCAGATACACCACTACAAAAATATTGGTGAATGGTCGCAGTATATCGTCCATCATCCTCATGAAAGTGGTTGGGGAATTTGTCAAACCAAAGGTCATGACCAACCATTCAAAAAGGCCTTCCTTTGACTTGAAGGTGGTTTTCCATACATCTGTCTGTTCTATCGGGACTAGGTGGTAGCCAGACTTCAGATCAATCTTATCGAAGTATTTGCCCCCCGTGAGTTGATCAATGAGGTCGTCGATTCAGGGAATCGGTTACTGGTTTCTGACTGTGATTTTATTCAGAGCCCGGTAATCAATGCAGAGTCATCAGGTTCCATATTTCTTTTGTACTAGCATGATTTGGGCTCCCGCAAGGTGATGAGCTCGGACGGATGTGCCCCTTGTGAAGAAGTTCTTGGATCTGTCGCTTGATCTCCTCATTCTCTAACAGAGAGGAGAGATAGACTAGCCCATTGGGGAGCGGTGCGTCGGGGGTCAGATCGATGGGGTGGTTGACCTGGCAGTGCAGAGGTACCTCGATAGGTGAGGAGAAGATATCTGAGTATTCTTCCACGACCTTATCTACTTGCTCCTACTGTGTGGAGAGGTCGGCCGCAGAGACCCTGGATGTGGTTGTGATCTTTCGCTTATTCTGAGAGCGAATCACAAAGAAGACAAACTTCCCCATCTGAGAGATGACCTTCCTGCATTGCTTAGCAGAGATCAAGGAAATAACACTAGGTGGGACTGCCTCGGGTATCCTGTACAATTTCCTGTTCAAATTAATAATAACACTAAGAGGTCTAGACTCATATACAACATGACGTTTCCATAAATAAGGTTTCCCCAAAAGAACATCACAAACTTCAAGAGGAGCAACATCACACAATACCTCGTCTTTGAAGGGCTTGATGTCGTACGACAGCCAACACTGTTGGATGACGTGGAGATCACTTCCTTGGCGGAGCCATCCAATGGTGTAGGGTTTTGGGTGCGACGTTGCCGGCAGGGCCAGTCGCTTGATGACCTCTGCTGAGATGAGGTTCTTCTAGCTACCGCTATCAACGATGAAGTGCAACAGGGTGCCTTTTACCCACATCTATGAATGGAAGAGGCGTTCTCCTTCTTCTTACTCATTTGGTTCACCAGGCTGGAGCTTGGTGGTAGCAACGATGGCACTGGGTTCTGCTTCAATGATTTGTTTTCCCCTTTTTGGTTTTGGCTTAGAGTCTGAACCTGCATCTAACTCAGAGGCTTTCACTTCGGCCACCAGCGACTGCTTTGAGCAGTGGTCAACAGTGTTAAGCCAAGGGCTCTTATGGAAGTCGCACCACTTCCCGGTATCTTTCTTTGTCTTTACAGTGTCCTTATTTGCTATCAGCTTGGATTGGTTGTCTTGATACTGTCCATCTTTGCTCTATCCTTTGTTCTGTCGGTTGGGGCCACCCTTTCCTGGCTTTTGTTGTGAGGGGTTCCCAAGCCCAAATTGCCACGTCTTTTGTTTGAGATTCTGCTTGATTTTGACGACATATCTGTAGGCCGCGCCCAAGGATGGGATGTCGAGAAATTCCATTTCAGTCTGGATGTATCTATGCATAGCGTCGCGATACTTGAGCACCAAATATCGCTCTGAATCTTTGATACCCAGCTTGGTGCGCAAGGTATGAAAGATATTTGTGAAATCTGGCACTGCTTGGTCTCTTTCTTGCTAGAGTGTGGTCCATTTGGTATACAAGTCGTCATAACTTCCGACAGGGTAGTATTGTTCCTTAATAACATCCCTAAAGGATTCCCAGGTGGCTGTGACTGTAAATAATGAGGGTTCCTTTGTCTCCTTTTGCTCACAAAAAGTTTCCCACAAATCTTTGACACGGGGAACGACTTTGAGGAGAGCAAAAGTAATCTTTTCTCTATTCTAAAAGTTATGGATAGAAAAATACCCTTCTAGTAGATTCAACCACTTGTCTATTGCATTTGCGTCTATCTGACCTTCAAATATAGGAATATCGAAGTTTATTTGTACCTTGAAGGGGGCGGCGCCTTCGCTCGAAGAAGATGTGTCACTTGTTGGTAGTCATTGAAGGATTTGTGCGAAACTATCCATCATCTCGTTCCTTTGTTGCATGAGGGTTTCCTCAATCAAAAGTTTGAAAGGATCTCCTGTCCCGTCATCTTTCTTTTCTCCTGCCATGAGAGGTCACTTGGGCATGCGAGAGCTTTTGTCCTCAAGAGAAACAAGCTCGAGACCTAACTCTTTGTACTCAAGTAGCTAAGAATCTTGTCTTAGGCACGCACATAATGAAAAATACAAAAGGGGAAGTATACCTCCTTCCTTTCAATGGCTAGATACCAAAGTGCTACTGCAACTAGTTTCCCCAAAGGCAATAAACTTGTACATAAAGAAGTTTTATTTTACCCTTACTTGTTTCGCAACTTTCATTTCATGGCTTTCTTTGATTTCTTTTGCATTTGAATCATTTATTTCCTGGTTTGATTTTTTGCTTGCATTTCAATTCTCTAATGACTCTCTTCATTTAAATTGTGTTCTTTCAATTTTCCTAGAATAGTCTCGCACTATAGTTTTCTCCTTTAAACTGGTCATTTCACATTGCAAGCTCTAATCATTACAGCTATAAGTTCTAAGCTCAGTTTTGTGAAACTACGGGACTCTCTCTTGTAAGTTGTTTATGGCACTGGCCCATGAAATTAATTGATCAAACTTTTCATGAGGGGAATCTAAATTTTTAGTACAATGGTGCAGCACAATTTTTTCAAGTGACTATCCCATTAGTAATCTAGGGGTTCAAGTATTGAATAGATTACTAGTTATCTATAGGGTCCCACCTGTTAGCACTCTATAATTTCTTAAGGCTGAGAAAGAAATGACAGAGGTAACCACAAAACCACTTTGGAAGCTAGGATCTGCCCTGCCAGCTTCAGAGAGGGATCTCTCTGTAAGATTTAGATTTGTTTAGATTAAAATATTAGGCTAGTTATGATATTTTATGATTTGTTTGTTTGATTTGTTATGTTTGGTTGGAACAGTGAAGATGGGCCATTGGGAAAATGGAGTCACAGTTTCAAATTAATCAAATACAAAGTTTAACAGGCTAATATTGCAAGGAAGGGTAGGAAAATTCACTGGATCTTCAAATATTTAAGTATGGAGGGATGAAAAGGTCTAGAAAACCAATAAAAAAACAGAGCAATTAATAATTTTGATTTTAATCTTCAGTGGAAAAAACATAAAATTATTGTTAAGCTAGAGACAGAGTGTACATTTAAACAAATTATGTCCTTTATCTTCTTAGAATAATTCAAAATTTAGGAAACAATAGTGATAACAGAGGGAAACAACTTAACAGGGAAAAAATGCACTTCACCAATAAAGTTGACAAAAGTATCCTGTAATGATTGCATTGTATTACTGGAAAATCTGGTCAATGGTGTCTTTGTGGGATGCTTTACAATACTAGTCTTATCCTCAAAACAAGTCCCAACCCCTCATACTTCGAAATGATAATTATTTATACATTTATTTACAAAAGATCCTGTCATAATTGATCGGGGTTTATTTAAGGGATATCTAAACTAACATCTATCTCTAATCACAACAATATAGGACTGTTAAGATCCACTCGAATTTCGGGCACTGTTTTGATGGAAGTTGTTGATGATCTGTCCTTTGACTCCTACTGCGTTGTTGGTCCTTACTGCTGACTGTGGCTATTTCTGCAAGTATCGTGCATTGAAATCTAAAATTGGTTCATTAACTGTTGATCTTCTATTGCTAGGTGTCTTCATGCCCTTGAAATCTAGAAAGAAGTTGAAACTATCTCCGCAAAATATGCTTAATGTCCTCTCAATCTTATTTCATTGCCATTTGTCCCTTTGAATAACTTCACCGGGAAATTACCTTGCAGTTGAAAATAAGTGAGGGTAATGGTAATCTAACAGAAATATTTTCTCGGTCTTCACAGGTTCTCAATCATCTAATAGTGTAACAAGGGAAATTGTTGAGTTTTCATGGTTGTAGGAATATCTATTAGGGTGTGGGACCGTTACGATAGCTAGGGATCATGGGGGAAGGGGTTAATTTGCTAACAGATAGGAGGTCTAGGGACAAGTGTCGTGTAGGAAGAGGAGGAGTAGAGGCAGTAAGGTGAGCGATGTCGGGAGTGTGGGGATAGGTGTCATGTAGGGAGAGGAGGACTAGAAGCGGGAAGGTGAGAGATGGGGACAAGTTAGGTGGATTTCGGAGGGGGGGGTAAGYGGGATACAGTTTTAGGAAGGGGGGGGTTCGAAATGATAAGAGAATGCCACATAGGTGGGGCCRGATCAGGGAAAACAACTTTTTAGACCCCCCCTYTGTTGATAAAGGTAGGTAGGTCGGGGAGGCGAAAACACATGAGGGTCGTTGATTTGGAGGATGGACGATGTCGCCGGGGAAATTTGCGCGTAATTTATCATTTGGGAATTTTTAATAATTAAGTGTGGGGTGGGCCATAGGCTTTGACTTTMAGATTTAACTTTTGATCTGGATGTCGGTCTGAAACACYAGATATACCATTGGAAAGTTGCTCCTGAGAATTATGCCATGAAAACACCTGCAACCTGATCTGAACCAAATTTATATGCAAAAATCTCCCAAAGATCCATACTTTRTTTTGGCTATTGGGCTTCAAAAACTAAATTGTTGTTTACATAAACWCATTTTTCGGGCTATGACACCTAGTGATTCATAGGCGAAATCTTACCAATCARATTTCCAAAATAGTCAACTGAAAAAATAGATTACCTATATTTATAGGACCCTAACACCACTCATTCACATAATATGTTCTTGGGCATACTTGGGCATACTCAATATGTTCTCAATAACATGTATCATCCATCATGTCTTTATAAGGTTATTGATCTTCCCCCATCCACCTTCTGCTTTTTTTTTAAAAGTAAAGGCTTGGGAAAGGATTTTTATATCATTTGGGACATGCAGGTATCTTCGCCAGGGCTATGGACACTTCTTGGTAGAATAATAAGAAATGTGATATTGGGTTGACTATACTTGGGCTATGGATGCTCACTAGTAGTGGAGTGACACAAGGATAACATAACCAAATAATATGAGAAAAACATCAATGTCCAATATCTATAACTCTATGATACTATATTGGCATCTAAGGATAGGAGGAAATCAATGAATTAACTCCATTAATTTAACACTCTAGCTGTAACTGATAGGTTACTCGAGCTTGGAACTAGGTACTTGTACAATTGGTTTAAATACAAATATTTGGTGGGAACCCATGGATGAAGTTAATATCCTTCGATCAAAGATGATTTTTTCCTTCCGGGGGCCTTTGTGATTCCAACAACAAATTGCATAGATTCATGACTTTGAAAGTCTTACTAAGTGTATATTTTCCCATTGGAAAACTTCTTTTATTAATAGTTTGTGTAATTTCTGTTGAATATTGAGTAGCTTCGGAAGATATCCTTATTGTATTTGACCAAGACAAAACCCTACAAAATGTTATTATATTATATTTATTAATATGGCCCTATTGTGCCTTTGTAAAAGTCGGCCCTATTGTGCCTTGACAATTAAATGTAATGTAAGAGGGTAAATTGACAGGTCGGCCCAGATCTTAATTTAGGGAAGCCATACTACTATTTATAAGGGAGTCTAGCGCCTCACTTGGTTATCCACAAAAATGGGCTCTACAATAAGAGGAAAAGTGTGCAATTCTTGGAGGATAAGTTGTTGTAGCTAGTTGTGACGTCAAGGAGGGTTTTGGTCTATCTCTTGGTATTTCTTGGTTAAATGGTGCGCTACTCTTTCCTAGTGAAGGAGTAGAGGAGGATCTTTTTCCTTGTTATTTCTCTCTTAGAGAGAAGCATTGTTCTTGGTTGGATAATCTATATTGAGGAAGTTTGTTGAGTTTTCTCCCCCTAGAGGGTTTCCCAACATAATCTTTGTGTCTCTCTTGTTTTTGTGATTGCCTCTCTTTCAGTGATCTTATATATGCAACCAATGTGCTAAATGATTGTAATAATAAAGAAGAACCGTAACTTCTAGCTGTATAAGTAAAATAACAACATGGTATCATAGCAGGCCAAAAAGAGACCAACTCACAGTATATAAAGAAGTGGCTAGTCTCATCGCACCCTCTCCAAGATTCAATTTTCCATGTTGCAACTGTTGCATAATTAGGGTTTCTGCATAAACCCTAAGTGTGACATTTTCCCTATTTAAGGAGGATGTCGGAGAAAGTAACCACACCTAGGATCTCACCCTAGGAGGGCGCATCACTTCCCTAGATCAGAATTCTAAAATTTTGAGGTCTGAGAAATTAGGGTTTCCTCATAAAACCCTAAGTTGTAGTTGGAGTGCAAGTTCCTTCATGCCAATTGCAGTGCCAGCACCAGTTGTAGTACCAGTGGTAGCAATTTTTTTTGTGAAGTATTGGGACTAATTTTTATTGTCCTAGTGCGCCTTACCCTAGCAAATATCCAGTCACCTTTAGATTACAAGTTACAACACCTTTGAAGTTTTAAAGGTTTGTTATTGCTTGTCGTTGTTGTCGGATGGTGCCACTATATGTCAATACTATCAGAGGTATGTATTTACATATGTTTAAACTATATCATTATTCTAAAGGGTATTTGCAAGAGAAATGATATTTTGTCTAAAACAACAATCATAGATTCAGAAGGATCGCATATCCATCACATTCAGAGAAACAATACAAACCATGTTTGATTAATTTGATATGCCTCTATTTGTTATGGAATTAGTATCTTATGAACATCTAGGTTGTATTTTGATCTATTGAAGTTATGACTGTCATAATAATCATTGGTCAAAATTAAAGTCAAATTATTAGATTGATTAAGGTTGAGATTATAAGGTTTACTATCTAACTTGGTTTTTTGTCAAGAAAGCATGTTATCTTAGTACAGAGGACAAGTTGAAGAAAATACTTGTCATTCTGAGTGAAGGAGACATGGAAGAAAATCAACACACTCATTCTTGAGGACAAGACTCTAGGTTCCATGTTTGATTGATTAAATTGATAAGATTCAAATTTACACATATCAAGTTTGATAATTGCTAAACACTATAGTTGTGATAGCAATATTTGAAAAGTTTTATTATTGAATACTTGGTAGCATGTGAGCACTATTGAGATAAATGCTTATTGTAATCATTGACTAGATATAAATAACATCTCCTCTAGGAGAAACTTCTTGTTTTGTTTCCAGGTTACCATGGAGGAATGATTGATCACACCACTAGAAGAGTGTTGCTTTCATTCCTTATTAATTTATTTCTTACTTTTTACCCTTGCTTCACGAAAGTCACAAGTGATAGCTCTGAAGGAGATACTGTGATGATTGTTCTCACTATTGTTTTTATTATAAAGAGTATTATTCTTGTCTATTGTTTCTCCCTTGTTGTTCTTGTTCCAAGCGGGTCACAGGTGATAACCCTGAGGAAGCTATAGTGACGGTTGTAGGAGGCAACATATCAAATGATAAGACATGGAACAAATAATCCAAGTTGTATACATGACCGTATACATCCATGTACCAAAGAAGAAGAAGAAGCTACTTTTCCTAGATACAGAACATCTCATATGGAGACAGATCATAAGGAGCAGAAGGCTCCAAAGATGACAGAACAAATACCTATAGTGCAATTGATCACTCTTCATATCATCAAGAAGAGTTAGTAGAGCCAGAAGGGCCTACCAAGAATCAATGCAGTACCCAAGAAGAGACCAACATGGTCCCATAACACTTTGCATGATGCAAATCCATATATCATTAATGAGCCATATCAGAGGGAGAAGATGGCTCCAAAGATTATATAGACTCAAAGGGAGTCAAACTTCAGAGGGAGCATGGAGACTCAGAGTAAGCCTGATCTTAGTGAGAGTCAGTGGCTTAGAGACTTTCATTCAGAAATTATTTCACCTCAGATTCATATGGGAGAAAGAGATGTCTTCCAAGACTGACAGACATGTGCCGTGAGTTGAGAAAACCAGATCGTAGCTTCAAAGAGTTCTAGGAGATATGAAATACCTTGGGAAGATTACCTTGTTTCAGTGACAAAGGAGGAAGTCAGTCATAAGAACTAGCATATGGATTTTTCCTTCAGACCAAAAGGGAAGTCAATGGTGACTTCCAAGATTGATCTAGCATATAATAGTATAAAGATGCACAAAGGTTGATTTGTGTCCAGAGGATTCTCTCAGCAAGAGGGAGAATAATATGACAAGACACTTGCTCCAGTAATCAGAAGAAGTATATATAGAACAAACATGATTCATTAAAATAAGCTTACATTCAGAGGGAGCAGGTATGGCAATCCATGTATTTGATATTGAGTTACCTCTAGTACCAGTTGGTGCATTACATGAGTTGGGCCATGGAGACATGACTATAATAGAATATTGAGTTTCCTCTAGAGAAAGAGGATAAGCTACCCTCTGTGTCATTTATTGAGCCACTCTTAGTTTCAAATGAAGCTATTGCCGTGATAGAATAGAGGAGATACTATTAGAGTTCAACAGCTACAGTGAGAATAGAGTAGACATTCTCAGCTTAAGAAAGAGCAGTTACAGGTGCAGAGTCCTAGTTCTATAAGGAACAATTGCAGAGAGAGTAGAGGACATACTCCGAGGTAGTGAGACAAATAGTGCTTTGTAGAAAGCACATAGAGCTAGCACATGATTGTGCAGATTTAGTTGTAGTTGAGCAAGTGTACCATTTTGGTACAATTTGATGTGAAGACTTGATTCGTCGATATATTTGACGAAAACAAGGACATATATATGTTTTGTAGTGAAATACATGTTCACTTGATTATGGAAAAACATGTGATGAGGTACCTAAAGGGTACAATTGATTATGGAACCAGATATATATCTCGGAGTGTGATATAAGATTGAAGATTCAGAATGGGCAGACAATGTCACAGACTAGAAAAGTACATTCGAATATTGATTTAGTATGGGATCAGTTGTGATCTTGTGACTCGGTGAGAAGAAGACCTATATGACACTCAGTTTTGAAGAGGCATAGTATGTGGAAGTATGGTTAGCTTGTGGCGAAGCAGTGTGACTTCATAAGTTGATCGCATAATTGATTGACTCGAGTTAAAGGAAACCGATATCTTTTATGACAACCATAGTTGCATAAAGTTGTCAATGAACCCAATATGTCATGACAAGTCCAAGTTGTTGGACATATTGTCATTGATATATTGTCATTGATGTCAACATTCGATGTCATTGTGATGTGATGATAAGTTTTTAGATGAATTGTCATTGTTGAGTTATCATTGATGAAATTGTGATTGATGTCAACAGTATAATAGTTAGCAGAGAATGTCAAACAGTATGCAGAGAATGAAAATGTCATACAGTATGCAGAGATCAAATCTCATAAGGAAAAGCGCATTGAAAGTATGCAAAGAATGAAAATGTCAGACAGTATGCAGAGATCAAAGCTCAGAAGGAAAAGTGCATTGCAGAAACACGATCAGATCAAGTCGTGACCATTGGATTCGCAAGCGCTAGATCAAGGACAGGGATTGATTACAGAGCGCAAAGGGAGAATTAAAAAATGCGTTATTTCCAATCCCGCAATTATTCTAGACCGTCATATTACAAGAGAAGGACTGTTGGAGGACTGGTCAACGATCAGATCAAGTCATGATTGTTGGATATGCACACGCTAGATCAAGGGTAGGGATTGATTGCAGAGCGCGAAGGGAGAATTAAACAACGCGTTATTTCCAATCCCAGAATTAGTCTAGATCGTCAGATCTCATCGATTCAAAGATCAACGAATGTGGTTGATCCACGAACAATCGCACAACTTCAAATTGCGGAGTTTGGTCAACAGACTAAACCACATGCAAGTTACGGCTCTGCAATCCACATAGACTACTGGATCAAGTTGAGTGGAAGGACAGAGTAAGTCATGAACCATAGATCATGGAAGTGACATACGCATGGTCAACCCAGCTTTGACCACTTCAGTTAAAATCGAACGAAGTGTGCATGAAGGAATTTTAGCCAAAGTTCTGAAGTAAATGTGAGCCATCCAATCATAGGTAACTTTTTGGGAAAAATAAGAGTCGTTGGATTTAAACCAAGTCTTCGATCTAAGATCATGATCAACAAACAACATTCATTTCGGGTTAAATGTTGTGAGGAGGTTACACTCTGGGTAAAACGAGAAGTAAGAAAGGTCAAAGTCTCGAAGTGGACATGAATCATCAGATCTGAAGAACACTTCGAGAGATATCAAGACCATCAGATCATGTTTTAGTGGAAGGACAAAGTAAGCCACAAATGTCCTGAAATAGACACAAGCTGTCTGATCGGAGGAAACACTTTAGGAGATATCCCGACCGTCGGATAGAGGAAAGTAGAAGGATAGCATAAGCAAGGCCAAAGGCCTGAGATCCTGAACAAGTCAAATTACCGACATTCGTTGGATCGTGTTAAGATTTTTCGGGTTAAAGAATGACCATTGGATGAATTCAAGTTACTCGAGGTTTACACTTCAGGGAATCTCACTTCGGGAGAATTGGGAAGTGGATAAATCAAATTACTTGAAGTCCCGAAGGCCGAAGTCCTAAAGTGGACATGAGTCGTTCGATCAGAGGAACACTTAGGGAAGTATCATGACCGTTAGATCAAGGATAAGAACATGTGCCACATTAAGAGATCTACGTCAACAAGGACATGTGGTGTAATCACATGATGACAAGTGTCAAGGTCTAATAGGTACTTTAGGCATACATAAGCCACGAATATAAGTGACATGTGGCAGCCACTCAGTTAGTGCCATGTCAACAAATGATGTCAGCAAGTTACGTCACTCCAGGAGATTTCACTTCGAGAGTTTCACCACCAGCAAATGCCCGAAGTCTCAAAGCTCTGAAATGAACGAGAACCGTTCATTGTGTAAATAAACTCCAACCATCCGATCTACTACGACAAAATGAACTCCGGAAGATTGTGAAGAAGAAATCACTCGAAGTTCTGAAGGCTAAAGTTAATGCTAATCATTGATCTAATTCGGGAGCATTATCAACTGTTTATCAAGCATGGTGGAAGGATAGAATAAGCGTAAACTATGAATTGACGCTAACCGTTGATCTACTTCAGAGAGCGTTTTCAACCATTGAAGATTATGGACACGCATCTTTTATTCGGGAGATTTGTAAAGAGGTTGGAAGTCGTGAAGGACGAAGTCCCGAAGTACCAACAATATTCCATCTCATCGGGAGATTAAAACATGACCGTTGATTCTAATAAGTGATCAAGCACTCGCTTGGCCTAGTGCCTGGTCACCACCTGCGGTCGTATGGAATAAAGAAACAAAGGGAAAAAGAAGAGGTTACACTTAAATCAATGAGCATGTGGCTTTGCGCATATGGTCATATGTAAATGGTTGAAAGGAAGCACCTCATAAAGATTTAATTCGACAGAGAGTTAACACTAGAATAATACAAAGAATTGATAAAAGATCAAAATATGATATGTTGGTGAACTGAGAACACATCAGAAGCATGAGTACGATATAATGAGTCGATCCATGTATGTGATCAACTCATGAAGACAAAAGAACCGACACACAGTCATGATTAAAAGAGAGTTAATTCATGAGCATTATGAATAAAGGATAAAAGGAAAAATGATATTAATTAAAGATTAATATTATTATTTAAATGAAAAGGTACAATGGTTCAAATATCAAAAGACATAATGATTCAAATTCACACCAATTGGAAGACTATATAAACAAGAAGGAATGGTGAGAAACAATGTAATTGAAATTGTTGAAGTATATATATTTATATATAATGGATTGAATGAAGGTTCATTCTATCAGGTTGGTGTCTGTTTACAAGTTGGATCTTGTATGAGGATTGGATTCCTCACATCTCGGTTGGATCTGAGATCAACAAGGTCGGACTTGTTATGAGGGTTGGATTCCTCATTTCTTAGTTGGATCTGAGAAATACAAGTTGGGTCTTGTAACAGAGAGTTGGGTCTCTCATAATTGTTTGAAGATGATATTAAAAGATTGATCTTATGTATTCATTCAAGTTAAATATATAAATAAAGTATTTATTCTTTTATATATTGATTGAGAAAATGAAATAAATATTTGTTGTTCAGTTAATCTGTAAAATGTGGAAAATTGTCCAAAGTTTTGTGACACTTATTCACCCCCCCCTCTCAGTGTCAAGTATCCATTTCAACACAAGCATATCGAGATCAAATACCACTATGTCCAGGACATAGTACATAAGGGATCAGTAAGACTCCAGTATATTGCCACAGACTAAAAGGTAGCATATGTGTTGACCAAGCCCTTGTTCGAGTATTTAAGAGACAAGCTTGGAGAGATCCATAAAGGCTTCACTAGTAGATGTGTTCCCCAATAGCGGGAAGTGATGTGTTCCCCAGTAGAGGGAGGTGATGCGATCCACAGTAGAGGGAAGTGATGAGCTACCCCAACGCAGGCTAGTACGCTACCCCAACGTAGGCTATTACGCTACCCCAACGCACGTTGGTAACCCTAATGCAAGCAGGTACGCTACCCCAACATAGGTTGGTATGCTACCCCAACGCAGGTTGGTAACCCCAACATAGGATGGTACACTACCCCGACACAGGTTGGTAACCCCAATGCAGGTTGGTACGCTACCCCAACACAGGATGGTACGCTACCCCATTATAGGTTGGTAACCCCAATGCAGGCTGGTATGCTACCCTATCGTAGTTTGGTAACCCCGACGCAGGATGGTACGCTACCCCAACGCAGGTTGGTAACCCCAATGTAGGATGGTATGCTACCCCATCGCAGTTTGGTAACCCCAACGCAGGAAAGTATGCTACCCCAACGCATGCTGGTATGATACCCCAACGTAGTTTGGTAACCTCAATGCAGGATGGTACGCTACCCTTGCGCAGGTTGGCAACCCCAACACAGGTTGGTATTCTACCCCAACACAAGATGGTACGCTACCCCAACGCAGGTTGGTAACCCCAACGTAGGATGGTACGTTATTCTGGTGAAAGTGCATAACTTCCTATGATATATAGATCTGTGATTAAGAACAAGACAATGACCAAGTATGTAAAAGCATAGAAGAAAGTGATGATGACTGTGATAAGAAGAATAACTTCCATGCTAAGAGGGAGTGTTGAAGATTGAGTAGCTTAGGAAGATATCTTTATTGTATTTGACCAAGACAAAACCATAAAGAATGTTATTATATTATATTTATTAAGATGACCCTATTGTGCCTTTGTAAAAGCCATCCTTATTGTGCCTTGACAATTAAATGTAACTTAAGAAGGTAAATTGACAGGTCGGCCCATACCCTAATTTAGGGAGGACATACTACTATTATAAGGGAGGCTAGTGCCTCAATTGTTCATCCACAAAAATGAGCTCTACAACAAGAGGAAAAGTGTGCAATTCTTGGAGGATAAGTTGTTGTAGCTAGGTGTGACGTCAAGGAGGGTTTTGGTCTATCTCTTGGTATTTTTTTGGGTTTTCTCCCCTTAGAGGGTTATCTAGGATAATCTTTGTGTCTCTCTTGTTTATGTGATTGTCTCTCTTTCAATGATCTTATATATGCAACTAATGTGTTAAATGATTGTGATAATAAAGAAGAATTGTAATTGTTAGTTGTATAAGTAAAATAACAACTACTTCACACTCCCTCAATTTTTTCTTTAATGAGACATTATGCAGACTAATCAAATTGTGAACTTATCGGCCTCTACGACAATGCACACATTTCCTAATTTTCCATCCTTGCAACTCTAGGCTTCATCATTGAAACTCCATTTATTGTTCCTAACATAAGTTTATAACTTCACAACATATGTTATATGTCGTAGGTTGGACAAACTTCAAATATTGAAAAGGTTGGGACAACACATCTCTGGAACATTTCACAAAAAGGTAAAGGTTCAAATGTACATGAAGTGCAATAACCTTATCCTTAAGGAGAAAAGGATGAGGCTCATGCATCATCACACTTAACTAAGTTTTGAAAATCCCAACCTTGTGACAAAGCACAATGGGAAAGAGTTTGAGCATGTGATGTGTCCTAGTGGATGGGAATTTATATAGTTGACTACCCTATGATAAATTAGATGTAAAATAATTTATAAATTCACAGAAAATCATGAAACGTCCAAAAGAGTTTGGTAAAAGTTTCCATAAGGTTAAAGGGGAAAAGTGAATATAAACATGCAAAGTAAAAGTGAAAGGAGAATAAGTGATTTCTAAACAAACTTTCACTTTATTTTTTTCCTTCAAGCAAAGTTTCAAAGCCACCTCTCATATGCACTTGTCAAGGGAGAAACAAGAAGCTCTAGTCACTCATCAACATTTAGCCAAGTGTACCATGTCGGTTATGTTCCAAGTTTCGATGTAGTATTGGTTTTATTATACTAATATTAATTGATTCCTTTCATTTGAAATACCATCACATCCCTCTTTTGTTTCTTCCCCCTTTCCCAATGTTTTTTCACTTGTCACTTCTCGTCCTGCTATGGCTTAACATTGTATCAACCCAAACGGTATAGAATTTAAAAAACTCATGCAAACCTTGATCCCTATTGTGGCATGACAAAATTAAACTTCGTAGGAATGGTTTTGATACCCTAGTTATTTGTTTCTGAATGCTTGGTTCTTTGACCCTATTACTAATTTGATTTGGTACCATTTTCTTCCACTCTCAATATTCACCCTAATTTATCCAACCCGAGTAACGTTGTTGGTCCCAATTCAAAATGGAAAAATGGATTGTTCAAGAAATGAATGAACGCATAACGATGTTTGCATTGATGAATAAATCATGTGTGTCTGAAGGTTGAAGGAACTATTTAAGACCATTGTAGATATGGGCGGGGTTATTCCTTATTTCACAAATAGTATCTAAGAAAGGTATGATAGCAACTCCATCGCCCTATTCAACAAAATGAGTTTACCTACATGCATGACATTGTGTGATTGGTATAAATATAGATTAGAGACCTCCAAGTCCTCTCATAAGACATTTATTCTCAAGATATCCCTCTGAAATTTTTTTCTCAAAGAATCCAATAAGTAAATGGACATATAAAATTTACTAGTGTTTTTCCTAACCATGATAATGTGCATTTTTATTGATGTGGATGAGCCAAAGGACTCAAATATGGATTATATAAGAACATGTAAACAGAAGGAGACAATTCATGAAATCATCCCAGATAGAGAAGCATCATAAGAGACAAAATAAGAGAAGGAAACAAGGCTAATCTATGGGAACACGGTGGGAAGAATTGATAAATGAACCAATTACTAATTTGATGATGTATATTAGATGTTTCGAGAAGATAAATACCCCAAACTACCACCATCAAAAGGAGAGAAGAACCCATACCTTGGTGTATACTAGACTATCAAATGATCTAGTATTCAAAGGGTGGTTGTTACACATTATTTTGGTCACCTCAGTGATCCATTGATAACATGTGTTCATGTTCCCAAAAAAGAGTCTTTTGCCATGAGGGAGGTGACTGGATTTCTCTTCTAAAAAACCCTACGAAGAAAGGTCGTCGTAGGATACACTATACATAGGGTGCGATGATGTCTGATCATCACTCCCTACCCTAAAGCTACACTGTGATGTCTCTGCAGGTTGCTCTATAGCTAGGGTGTGACAATGTCAAAAGACTAAGAAAAGGTCAAGTTTCACAAAAGTTCTAGAAGGGGATATTCTAGAAGATGAGGTGGCGTCTAGATGATTTGGATCTTACTTGCTTCTTTGATTTAGTGGGATCATCCTAATCTCCTCAACCATCTCTCTTTCCCCTATATAAAGAGGGATCTCTCATGGAAAAGGTTAAGCAAGAATAAGAAAGATTAAGGTGGAATAGGCTAAGAATTGGATAAGGAATTCTACTTCAGTTCATACTTGAGGGCTTCATTTTAGTTCATCAAGTCATTGTGGATCTTCTTCATTCAAGGTTGGAGCAAGTGTGTGTGTTGGAGAAAAGGGCCACCGAAAGGGGACCTTGCGACATCAAGGCTTTGGTTTTAATCTCCACTTTCATTTTAATATAATGCAGTGATATGTTTCTTTCCCATAAAACTTGTTTTATTTTATTGTATGACTCCTTGATCACATACATAGGTTCTTGTTGAGTTCATTATATTGCTTTCACTTTGGTTGGCTTGTGTTCCCTTGTAGATTCAATATCACAGGAGCACCATGGTGGAGCTTAGATGACAATGGCAGGAGGAAGCGATATTTAAACGGTATGTTGCTTATCTTTTGTTAAGTAGTGAACTCAATAGCTAGAGCTTAGGGAAAGCGTCATATTTTGTTATGTTTTGTTCTAGATCTAGGTGGATCTAGGGAGATCTATTCATGTCCGCATTTACTGATTGATCCCATAAAAAAATTGGCGACCATACTAGAGATACAACTTCCTTTTGATTTTTTGCTTCCCATTTGATTTTAGCCTACCTTCCTTTGATTTAATTCACTTTCAGAGTCTGTGGGTGATCCATCTGGACTCCCTGGCTCTAGAAGTTCAGTTAGATTTTTTACCATTCTCCCATTTTTTCTTCATTTACAGAGATCGTCGCACTGCACCATATTGGTAGCCTGCGACGACCCTCATACATCGCACTATGCTTGACCAATCTAGTGCGACGATGTCACATTGTGCTCTGCTAGCATCCTACGACGATCTTTGCTCGTTGCACTGTGTCCTATACCCTGCCTATGACAACTCTTGTAGATTATCTTGGAGTGAGTCAATTTGTCTTTCTCCACCCAGATTTGCCTCAGAGGCCTGGGATGGACTTCTGATCCCAGTACTTGATTGATTCATGAGTTTAAAGCTTTCTTTTGATTGGTTTTCAGTGATTGAAAGTCTTTCTTGGTGATTTTGCAAGTTTTTTGCTTTTGATCTTTATCTCAAGGATATAATCTCGGGTTCTTGATCTGAGTGCTTGTTTGACAAAGGGTCTGTTGGTTTATTTAAAGTTTTGGATTGATTTCTCTTATCAGATTGTTTGTTGGTTGAGAAACACTTTTTGTTTGCATTTGACAAAAACTTTCTTATCATTTTCATTTTTGTCTATATTACAAGTTTGATTTGGGAATCGTGTTGAGAATGTCTTCATTTTCTTGGATTACATTTTCCTCTCGTCATTACATCTCTGATTTTGTTTTGGAGAGGAAGAAATGAATTCATTTTTTTGTTTTACTAATCTTTCATAAGAGAATTTTTACATTCGAAATATTTGTTAAAGAGAAGAATTGGAAAATTTTGTAGTTCGTGATTATTTGGAATTATGTTCGTTCGAAATTAAGAAATTGCACTTTGTAGCTTTTCGTACTTAAAAAGAAATACCTTCTCCCTATTGTAATTAGAGTTCATTGAATTGAAAATTGCACATTCATCTCTTATTGCATGTTCTTTGGTCAAGGTCACAACTTCATCAGTTTCATTTCCATCTCCCTTTTGACTAAACAACAACATCTAAAACAAAACGTAAATTTAAAATTTATTAGCAAACGTTTATTTTCTAGGGATCTTTTTCACCAACATTAGCTAGGATAGCGCTTTGGAATAGGTTGTAAGGAACACTCTCCAAGGAATCAAAACACACAATAGTATCTAGTGATAGGGAGAGTTCAAATCCAATTGCTACGTTTTGTCTTTTAAAGCCCTTCTAACACAAGGGTCAATCACGAGGTCGCATTAGGACCGACATAGTTACTCACCCTGCTTTGTTGGTATTATTGGGGTTCACTTGAAGGTATACCGATGATTATGTCTAGGAGCCTCTCGAGTTGATTTCAGGCTAGATACCCTGCCTTTGCGCATGGATCAGACTATCAATTGTTTCCCTGGGAATCACTGTTGTAGTTGGTAACCTTAGTAGCCTATCTCTTTAGGGTCTTTACATGAGGTGACTGTGGAGGGGCAAGTCTTCATGGTACCTGCAATCGACGTTGGCCATACTCACTTGGGCTCCTTGGAGGTTATACCCATGATTATGTGTGGGATCTTGCACCAGGGTGTAAGCCCATTAAGCAGTTCGTCAACGTAACTTTTCCACCCACTTTATCCCAACCCCTTCTTGTCTTGATTTTGCGACATTGGATTTCATCACCAACTAGTGACTTCAGAATAAGAAGGTTTGTTTAATTGGTTTGATTTCTAGATTTTATTAGTGAGTGTTGTTTGTTTCCTTAATTGGCCATAGATTTTTTTCATTCTTTAATTGGTTCAACCAACATCGGCCTTCGTCATTCATGTAGGATGCAAGGGATACCCCCGAAAGATCTGGAAGGTTACCTCCCTTTGCTTCCTAATTCACCAAAAGGCTCTCTCGAGGGAGTAGTCAACAACGAAGTAGCTTCTGAAGTTGGAAGCACACACTCTTTGGAAGGATTTCAAATTGTTTCAGATTCCTTAGAGGCGTTCGAACTTCCCCCAAACACGACATTGAGTGTTAGACGAGATCCGCATCTGCTTCGAATGAACTTATCAAGAGAAATTGTTGTTGTTGAGAATATTGAAGTACCTACTGGACCTAACGCAGGATTTGGAGTAGAGAATCCACTTTTTCACAGTGAATCATTTAGGACCCCGACTCGCACTGTCAGAACTTCTAATCCTAGTTTCATCCCTTTGATAGTACGTGATCTTTACGACAACCTGGGAGTGAGTCTTGATCAACCTATGGCATCACAAGTGCCTAAGACGTTTGTTACCTATACAGTATCTTTAGACCATTTTACTGGTACTACCAGTAGTGTCACCGTCGTTCCAGACCAATTGTTGGTTGGTTGTCACTTGATTCTTCCTCTCCATATTGCCCATTCTATTATGGTCCCACAAGCTACCATAATTTCTACCAGAAATGTGGTTATCTCTCAAGATCCTATTGGAACACCACTTCCGCCTAGATAAAATCCATCACTTCCCCCTGGGTATAAAGCTTTGAATACTTCCATTGATATCCCTACCCATAACCCATCCAAAGGGTATAGACTCTTTGTTCCTCTTGGGTATAATGCTGCGAGTCAGTTTGTTCCTACACTTTCCCAGGTTCTCTCTGGAGGGTCGTACGTTCCTCCTCCACCTTTGTTAAGAGGATCTAATCCTCTCGGCCCTGGTGGCTCTAATCTAGTTGGAGGCATCGGTCCTTCTGTCACTTCTGGTTTTTGGATTCCTGTCAGAGGTCAAACTCAAGCTGGGGGACAACCTCAATTTGGGGGGCAACCTCAGATTGGGGGACAACCTCAATTTGGGGGACAACCTCAGATTGGGGGACAACCTCAACTTGGGGGGCAACCTCAACTTGGAGGCCATAACCCGATTTATGGACAAAATGTGCATGTGTTACAATCTCAACCTTGGAATCTTCCTTTCCAAGGGAATCAACAACCGGCTAGGGTGAAACATCCTCAAGTCAATTATTTTTTACCCCCTAACCTCGGTCAACCGTATCCAAGTTCTTTGAATCCTACTTGGGGTCAAAAATTTCAATCTAATGTTCCTTTTCAAGGAAACATACCTAATCAACCCAACCCTGTGGGCTATTTGCCTCAAAATCTTCCACAACCGAATCTGTCAGGATTGTCTAACTATCTCCAAACTACTTATGGTCATACCGATATACCTATGGGGCTCCTACCTCAGAACTACCAGTTTCCTCAATTGAATCGACAATTTCCTTTTCTAGACACTTTGGATTTACCAGATTTGTCTAGGATTTTGAATGATCCTATTCTACATTCTCCTTATTGGCCCGTCATACCAGCCAAACTACCGTCCGACATTCCTAAATTTGATGGTCGAGTAGGATAAGACCCGAATAATCATGTTATGACTTTTCATATTTGGTGTTCGTCCAACAAATTGATGGACGCCTCCATTAGATTACGACTTTTCCAACGAACTCTCACGGGTTCGGCAACAAAATGGTACATCGAGTTACCACAAGGATTCTTTAATGACTTTAACACCCTATCCATGGCCTTTTTAACAGATTACCAGTTGCCAATTCGATACAAAATGGGAACCGAGATTTTAAGTTCGTTCAAACAATCCTTGTCCACTCATATTTCTGATCACATCCATGAGTGGAGGAGGAGGAGACGTTTAATCAAAGTTCCTCTTCCTGATCAACTATTGGCTGAGTGGTTTACCAAATCCCTCATTGGACCTATTGCTCATGATGTTTCCATGGGTGATTTTGTCACTGAAGAGCAGATGATTAATCATGCTCAGTATTTAGATCTCGTTTATTTGCAAACGAGAACACTTTACTATTTGATCCCTAACGCTCCTAGTCCTTCCACAAACCCTACCCCAACACCTTTAGCAACTTCTCATGTTGTTGATGGTGTGATTGGCACCTTTCATGCATAGACTCAGTCTACACACGCTAGTCACACCAATCCCAAATCTACTGCTCCTAATGTACATAATGCTCCTGCTCCTACTCCTTCTATCGGTAAAACCGCTGAAGTTAATTCGGTTCAATCTACACCTACCGGTAAAAATCAAAATAAAAAGAAACGGAAGGGTAAGAATAAGGAGGACAAAAATAACAATCAACCCTCTGATAAATCCAAAACACAACCCATTGATGAGAAATATAAACATAAGCCTCATTACTGTTGTCTTATTTGTGGTGACGACCATAATATGAAAGATTGTCCACGACGCGCTGAGGTTACTAAGTTCCTCCAAGGGACCGGAAAGCCTTCTACACCTATTTTCTTGTCACAACCATTTCCTTCTTAGCAGCAAGACCAATTGGTCATTCATAACCAACCCTCTCCATCTACCTCATCTTATGTCCTTATGTGTACTAGTGACTATAAGAAGAACGAAGTTGCCATCGCAACTCGAGCCAAAGATTACTCTTTGTTGAAGGAGAAAGTTGACGATACACCACCTTCGTTGGTTCAACCTCCTCCCCCAACTTCACCTCCAAATGGTCCTCTTCATCTCGAACGACCAGGTCTCTATACAGTTCTTTGCCCTCCTCCCAAGGGCGTTGTTCGAAAGTCCTCATTTAATCCTCATGCACGTACTGCCCAAAACTACAGTATTGTCGAATACCTTGCGCAAGCACCCTCTGCAATGTCGGCTCTCGAAGTTGTAAGATCCCCAACCACCAACAAGCTGGGTAATGCTACCCCTGCAGCTCTGTTGCACTACTCTGATTTGTGACAACTCCAACTTTAACTACTGGCTATGCCACACAAAGATACTTGCGGAAAAAACATACACATCCATATGAACATAGAAGGTCTATTCTACACACACACACACACACACACACACACACACACACACACACACACACACACATATATATATCACATATTAATGTGGAGGTAACAGTAAGACTACACATGCAACATATGCAAAACACACAGGCAATACTCATTAATTACAACATAAGTACCATTACACAACATGTAAATGAACATAAAAGTGGTACTTATCTTTTCAACTAGAGCAACACCACCAACTATGTGCAGACCTTCCATGAACCTCCCAGCCATAGATCACGCTGCTCATCATGCTCAAGAGTGGGTCACCCCTGAGCTGGGACTAAGCTCCACCTAGGGCAAATGAATCCTAGACTAGGTTGAGGTTACAGGAAACTGCACTGTGCAACTAGAAGGGTTCTCTCCAGGAGCCTTCTTACGCCCACTACTCACAGAATCTCATTCCCCACATGCCCATTCCACCCTGGGAATACGAACCTTCACTGTTCCACAATCCATCGACTACTCCACTTCCCCTCTCAGGGTCTCGAAAATAGGTCAGATCGAGAATTCTCAGAGCTTCGTAGCTGGTGATAGACTCTCTCTAGGAGAAAACCACTTCCAAGCAAACTCTCTCACCCAGAGAGAGATGCTCATAGGCCTGGAAACCTGCCTCTTCTACCATGGCCTACCAACCCGCTTCTTCAACCAGTTTCAACTCAATTCCCGCAAGGTGAGGACAACAACCACTAGTCAATACAACCCAGGAAAACAAAAGGCAACAAGCCACACTTAGTCTAGGAACTGCGTGGCCACAACAACCCATAGTTATGACACCACATGACTCAGAAAAATACGGGACACTCAGATTTCCCCAGAGACACGGATCAGTCCATGGGTTTTCCCACGGGTTTCAGGGTGCATGACCAGGAAACAATGCAGAGGTCGATCATCTCGGTTTCTGGTTTAGACTGTGGATGGAAGAATGGACAAACTCCCAACATGATTTGAATCATAGGTTATTGGTTCCAGAGATCCATGATGGATGCCCTTGGTTCACGGTTAGACAGTGGATGGAGAATGGCAAGCGAACCCCCTAACAGTGTTGGCTTTCCCAGCTATAACTGCATGCGCCCAGGCCGACACTTGTCTTCCTATAGCCGCATGCACTCCACTTAGCATACGTTCCTTTTCCAGGAACTAAGGAAAACACTTGGTCAATTGACCACCTTAGCCTTTTAGGAAATAATAATAAATTATTATCCCCTTTAGAGGTAAGCCCCCTAGCTTAGCCCCTAGGCCCAAACACTTAGCCTCCTCCCTTACCCAACCTTGTGGAAGCTTAGTCCCCCATCACTCTTTCTTCATGGTCGGTCTACACGCAACGATGTTTATATTTTATTAATGATTTTGCATCATTACATATACAAAACATGCTCTTGGCCTTAACATTCTAGACTCTCTAGCCTAATCATCACATAAACCTCCTAGCTTATTATAAAACTCAGCTCACTAGCCTACAAAACATGTTTACAATTCATAAATACAACTGGGGCACATCCTTGGGGTATTACAGAAGTCCTTCAAAGTTGTCCCACTCAACGAAAGGCGTTGTTAAAGGCCATTGGTGGAATTGACCCTACCGGCACCAATTTAATAATCTTTGACTTGGAAGATCATATTCCAAGGCTTCCTCCTCAACTAGCATTTCAGATCTAAGTTGTTGTAGAAAACAAGAACATTTGTAGAACTATTATTGACAAAGGAGCCTCAACTTGCGTTATGTTTGTTAATTGTTGGAAAGCCATTGGCTCTCCTGCCCTCACAGAGTCACACAATACACTGAAGGATTTCAATGGTATAGGTTTTAAACCTTATGGTGTTCTTCCCTCCCTATTACGTTGGAAGGTAAATCAGTCAATGTAGAGGTTGAGGTCTTCGATGAACCTCTTGATTATAATCTTCTACTTGTTCGTAGCTGGATCGATTCCATGTGCGCAGTTGTGTCTACCCTTTTCCATGTGATACGTTTCCCGCACCAAGGAAAGGTCGTTACTGTTGATTAACTGACCTTTTTAATTCTGATTCTCGTACTAGCAACGTTCCTTTTATATCAAAGACACCTCCCGGTTATGAGAATGTCAACATGGATATGTTAAAATATTCAACCTTGATGGGTACATTTCCAATCCCACCACCTGATATATCTCCTCCTTTTGTCTCTTCGATTAACATGATCTCCACCATTGTTCTTGAAACCCCTGAGTCTTATGACCCATGGATAGTTCCCGAACCTGGTGATTGTCTTCGTTACGGTGACAAGATGCCTTTAAGTCTGGTCAAATCCGCTTATCAAGCTATTCAATCGACAACCCCCTCTCCTCCTTCTCTCTGTGATACATCTCCGGATCCGTTTCACGTGATCTTTCCTACTGATGAGATGATCATGTCATTCATGTCTATGGAAGATACTCTGTGGGACAAGGGGCATCATCGTTCTATCCTCTTCCTAGAACGTGATACCATAGAGAGTTACCAACGGATTTCGACTCCGTCGACCATTGTTGTTATTTCTTTCGTTCCTGAGTCAATACACGATGTCTTGTACGAAGGGAACTTGAGTAACATTTCACCGACCATTCCTCTTGACATATTGATTAAACCCGGAGTCATGGAAAATGTTCATATCGATGCCTCATGTTCTACTGATGAGGTCTGCACCTATAAATCCCTTTTTCAGGAATTTTGTGATGTTTTTGCCTGGAGTTATGAAGAAATGCCAGGTATTGATCTTGATATCATTGTGCATGAGATTAAGAGATATCCAGATGCTAAAACCGTCCGACATAGACTTTGCCTAGTCCATCCACGTAAAGCTGCTACTATCAAGCTTGAAGTTGAAAAACTTCTTAAAGTTGGCTTTGTCTATCCCATGGCTTTGATTGATTGGGTATCCAATCTTGTTCTAGTAAATAAGAAACAAGGTATGATCCACATTTGTGTAGATTATAGGGATATAAATAAAGCTTGTCCTAAGAACAATTATCCAACCCCTTTCGTTGACTAGATTGTTGACGACTGTGTCGGGAGTGAAATCTTCTCGTTAATGGACGGTTTCTCTGGCTATAATCAAATTAATATTTTACCAGCGGATCAACACAAGACTGCTTTTATTTGCCCTTGGGGAACCTTCGCTTACCGGAAACTACCCTTTGGTCTCAAAAATGTTGGTGCGACCTTTCAGCGCGCTACGTATTATGCTTTTCATGATATTAAGCACATTGTGCAACCCTATCTTGACGATCTCCAAGTGCATTCCATATGTTGTCAAGATCACCCGCCACATTTAGGGGCCATTTTCGTACGTTGTCGTTATTATCACATACATTTGAATCTGCACAAATGTGTTTTTTGTGTTGAATCCAACTGACTTCTTGGTTTTATTATGTCGATACACGGGATTTGAGTAGACCCCTTGAAGGTTGAGGCTATTCTTAATCTACCTCCTCCTTCCAAACTACGCTAGCTCCAAATTTTGCAAGGGAAGGAAATTTTTTTGCATCGTTTCATCCCCAATTACATTGAACTGACGAAAGGATTCACTCGGCTACTCAAGAAAGGTTACGGTTTCGTATGGGACGATACTGCAAACAAATATTTTGAGGCTTTAAAACTTTCCCTAAGCCATACACCATTATTGTTTCCCCCTGACTATAGCCGAGATTATTTTCTCTACTTAGCTGCTTCAGACTCTACCATTGCTATGGTCTTAGTCCAAGAGGATGATTCACATGACGAGCATGTGATATACTATTTGAGTCAGAGTCTCACGACTACCGAAACCAAATACCTACATGTGGATAAATTGGCCTTGGCAGCTGTTCAAGTTGTTCAACGTTTTCGTCACTACATCTTATTACGCAGTACCACATGTATTTCTGATTACAACCCCATGCAACATATCCTTACTCGACAATTGCTAGGGGGAAAGTACTCCAAATGGATAGTGATTCTCTAGGATTTTGACTTGGAGTTCGAACGTGCCAAGTCCAAGAAATCTTTGATTTTTTCCGAATTGATATGTGACCTCCCCTTCATTGAGATAAAAAATGTGGCAGAGGATTCCTTACCTGATGAATCTCTTTTTATGATAAGTTCTAATGACGTATGGTACGAAGATATCATCATATATCTCCAAACTGAAACTTTCTGGCCCAATCTCTCTAGTACATACCATCATCGTATATGGTATCAAGCCCGTCAATACATCATCGTTGGTGATACCCTTTACCGTCGTGGTATTGATTCCATTTTTCAACGTTGTGTCACCTACGATGAAGCTGAGAAATCTTTGAATGACTGTCACTCTGGAGCATGTGGCGGTCATATGTCTGGGTATGCCACTGCCCAAAATATCTTGCAAGCTGGTTTTTTTGGCCTTCATTGTTTAAGGATTGCATTATTTCCGTCCAAAAATGCCACGCTTGCCAAACTTATAACAACACGATCCAATCTCATCATTCTCCTCTTCACCCTGTAGTTTTCGTGGGTCCATTCACCAAATGGGGCATTGACTTCATGACATGTAACCCTCACTCGGTCGGGGGTCATGGATACATTATTGTAGCTATGGATTATTTCACTAAATGAGCCGAGGCGATGCCTACATTTGATAACACCGGGAAAACTGTAGCATTGTTCATATTCAATTATATCATTACTAGATTTAGTGTCCCTCAAGCCATCATTACTGATCATAGTAGTCATTTTCGAAATTCTTTGATGTCTGAACTTACTGACAAGTTGGGTCTTCGCCATGAAAACTCAACCCCCTATTATCCACAGGCCAATGGCCAGGTTGAAGCAATCAACAAGGTTCTCATTATTATGCTTCGAGGAATGATAGGAATTCATAAGAAAAATTGGCACACGATGTTGTTCTCAGCATTATGGGCCTATCGGACATCTGTTAAGTCTACCACGAGATTCACACCTTTCCAGTTAGTTTATGGTATCAAAGAAATTTTGTTGATTGAATGTGAGATACCATCTTTGAAACTAGTCATTGAACTTCTCCCTAACACCTTCGCTGAAGAGGAACGTCTCTTGTTTTTGATGGAATTAGATGAAACCTGTCGTGATGTTGCCTTGGTCATTGAAACTCAAAAGAAACCTGACAAAGCCCAATATGACAAACATGTCAAGCCACGTGTTTTTTCTAAAGGTGATCTAGTTCTTCTTTATGAGAAAGATCGTGATTTTCTGGGGGGTAGTAAATTCGAGCCTATGTGGCGGGGGCCTTATATTGTCAAATGATTGTTGGAGAAGGGAGCTTAATAGCTGGTTGATTATGATGGAACCCTTTTGAGTGAACCCAAAAATGGGCTTTACTTGAAGAAGTACTATGCTTAAGTCATTTTTTCATGAGTGCTTGTATTTTAGTGTATAATATTCTTGTGTGCTTTTTCATTGATTGGTTTCGACCTTTAGCTGCTTACCTTGAGTTGTGCTTGGTTTTCAGATGTCAGTGTCTTCACTACCCTACCCTGGCTTCACTGATGGCGCTAGTCACAGTACTCAGAACTTAGCATCTGTTGCTTGGGAAATCTATGCACCTATAGATGAATTGATTAGTCTACATGGTGTTTGCCTTGGTCGTGCAACTAACAATATCGTGGAATTTAGTGTTGTCATCGAATTATTGATCGACGTTGTTTCACTTGGAATCCGTCACCTTATTGTACGACTCAATTCATAGTTAGTAGTCTTACAGTTGAGTAATGTTTACTTTATCCGAAGTCCTACATTGTTAAGGGTATATTTATGAATTTGCCTCTTGGAACGTCATTTTGATTACATTGAATATCAACACATTCCTAGATGTTTAAATCCATTAACATATGCTTTGGCTAATTATGTGTTACATAGATATTTGAGACATTTATAAAATCCAATCACACTTTGTATATACAACAAGTAAGTCGATAGAAACCTCATATATATATACAACGATAAAAGTTTACAAAAAAGTGTTTTTTGTCCGAAGACCAAAATATAAAAAATGTGAAGCACATGGATTCATATACAATAGAGCATCAAGGCTGTTGCTCGCTATAACATGAGATTGCCCATGTTACTCTATGAAGAAGTCGATCGATGGAAGCAGACACACCCACAGTGTGGCGTTGATAATGCCTCGAGATATCATCAATGTAGGCATCTGGGATGTTCATTGTGAGTCCCTCTAGATTCTGCTCTAGGGTATCGTAGTCAACAACAACTACTCCTGCTATGTCATCTCTCTCCCCTCGCCTCTGGATGGGCAATGAACCGAGAGGACGATAAGGTCCCACGTTTGCATCATTAAAGAGATTTTGATTAGTCACTGGATAAAAAACATAAAAACATTTTATATTAAAAATCACAAAAACATCATATAAACAAAATGTACTTCTTACCTATGTCCCCCCATTGGTAACCCTCAGGAAGAGCCAAGTCTGGATCTCCTTAAAAGTCTATGCCAACATATGTGTAGTCATCGACCATGAGCATCTGAGTTCTCAACCAGTTGAAGAAGACATCGTTATATCTAACGATGGGACCGGTTGCATGTCGTGCCATGAGGTCGACCCACCTCTTCATTATCAGATCCCGTGGGGTAGGTATACCCCACTCTACCTGCAAACGCAAAACTGGGATCTTCTCTAAGAAGAAGGATACCAAAATCGACCCGTATCCAAACTGTTTCGGATCACCACTCTTGCACTTGGTCAGTTGTTTTTTCATACTCTTGAGAACCCCTTCACACCAGTTGAAAACTGTTGGTAGCAGGTTGAAGTGGAAAGAAGGATGATCGTGGGGAAAGAAAGTGTGCAAAAAGTGAAACAACAACTGGAAGGAAACGCAACATGCGCGCATGCAAGAAAGCGTGCACAAGGAAAGCGACAACTGGATGGAGGAACAACACATGCACATGGGAGGAAGACCTAACGTCGGCAGGGTTGGGGTTTTGGTAATGAATTGTAATGGCTGAAGAGCCAAAGATGTATAAATACCGATACTGAGGTATTGTGGACAAGTTGAGAGTTCTGTATTTTTCAGGGATTTTGTAGTTGTTCTGATTTAGTTAGTAGTTGGCTTTGCATCATTGTAGATATGTATGAGTTGATGTGATATGTAATTTTTTGGTATGAACTATTTTGTAAGATGTAGAGCTAGAGGAGAGGAGAGAAGATAGATCTTGAGGATTATATCACAGGCCAAGGAGCCTGGTGCGGTCTAGTTCGCCTCATATAGATCTTACCCATCTAAGGAGAATTGTAAGCACACAACACTATAGATGTAGAACTACCATAATAAAAGAGCCAAGAGCCAAATCTTTGTGGACGTAGCCCAGGAGGGGGTGAACCACGTGTTGGTAGCCAATTCACATTTTTATCCTATCCTTATAAGCTGCCCACGCCAGTGTTTTGCAACCCTTGATTTTCGTCGCAATCTTTGAATAAAACAACACTATTATTTCGTGCATTTGCACACCTGCCCGTGTTCTCGTTTTCACGACTGCAAGCGTGAAAACTTCGATTTCGAAGTCACATTAAAATCATCGTTGGATTATTTTGGTTATTCTTGTCTATGTGCTCATTGCGTTTCCTATTTAATTATAGTTGCACAGTTGGCAAGGCTCCAAGATATTTACTCATTTGGCATTCTTTAATTGTTAATATGACTTCGTTTTTACAAGACTGTGATGATATCCTTATGATCGAGTTTTGATACATTGGTGGTTTGATGTTTTATAGTCTTTTCATCGATTTCCTTGGCGCATTGGTTTCATGAAAACATTGACATGATGATTAGATTCTTAATTCAATAGTTTTATATATTGTATAAGTTCTATGGTCAATTTCTTATTCAAAACGTTGTTTTGATTTTGAAAAACCATGCAAACACTATGCTTGTGCAAACATTGGGGTCAACTTACCATAGTTTTTGTTAATGGTTTAATTGGTTTTACTTTTAAACACATTGCAATAGTGATATGAATCACCATATGCGCCGTTAACCGATTAACCGATTTAACTGATTGGGTTTTGCTTTCAATTAGCTCTGTTCGTTTTTATACATTCGAAATGATTATGTTATAGTTTGATCACCGAAAACAATTTTGTTGTGGATCCTGTACAGTAGATTCATTTTGCTAAAATTAAATGTAGATATGATTTGGTTATGCGATCTTATTGTGCTTAGATTAGTATAAGCAATTGGGTTATTTATGATTCTGTTTGGTTCGCTTTGAAGCAATTCTGTTCGTTTGAATTAATATAGTCGATTGGGGTTTGCTTTAGATTAATCTTGTTTGTTTTTAATAGATTCGAAACAATCCTGTTGATTTCAATTTACCAGATATGATTCTGTTTCATTTTGAATAAATGTTTTCGTTTGGATTATGACTGCATTCAACCTGTATAAAGGATTTGTTTCCTAAAATCGTGTAGCTCTGTTCTGATTGATACAATGTCGCATAACGATTGTGTCGGCTCCAAACTGATTTAAGTTATTTCTTATGGTTTGATCCTGAAAC